>LSSK01000072.1:0-20787 GCA_001969505.1 Zancudomyces culisetae | reverse complement strand
CCCCCCCCCCCCCCCCTCTTACTCACTAGGGTAATATGTTTTATAGTGGTACTCTGAACCTATCACTGTTCATTAAACTGAACTTCCTGCTTCTTTCAAAAGATTCCATTCTGTTTCTAGCAATCATTTCCATCCTTAATTTGTTCAGCTTTTCACTGCCTGCCATACGGTTTACTTCTCCGTTAGCATCACCTCTGTTACTAGATGACTGTTTGTTTTTTGTCACGTTTTTCTGTAGAGATGATGTATTTAAAACCCCGTTTGCTTGTTTTCCCTGCGAAGCGTCCTTGGCATGAAATGCAGTATTTTTAGTACTGGCTTTTTTGTTGCTGACATTCTTGTTGCCCTTGGTGAACCCAGGCCTATCATCATCATCATGATCATCATCGTCATCGTCGCCATCGTTGTTGTCATTATTACCATAGTTACTATCAGAACCACCATTATACCCATTATTTTCATCATCACTATTACTACTGCTTTCATATTCATCACCACCAACATCACCACCAATATCGTACTTTTGGATACCATTGTTGATATCTTTTTTGTTGGGGTCGGTCTGTCCATTGTTATCGTCATCATCTCCTGGATTAATCTCAATTATCTTTTCGTTATCTTCAGGTGGGTCCTCATCAGTTATTATTGCGTCTTCAAAATCATAGTCAAGACTATCGAGAATGGATTTTGGCAAGCCTGCTGGAACTGTTGGGCTTTCTGAGGCTGTATCTGCAGTTACAGATATAGTCTTGATAACGTCAATCAATACTGTGGTTACAGAGCCGGAATAGCTAAAAGAGATTGGTACTTCGGTAACGGTTGTAGCAATCAGATTCTCTGTCGCTACAGTATTGGTGTTCATTGTTGGCGTACCTTTAATTATATCAACTGAAATAGTGCTTGTACTTCCATTGTAGGTAAAAGTAACAGCTGCTGAGGTTACAGTGGAGAGTTCTTGTGATGGTACATCTGCACTTGTACTTACATTTGTGTCTGTACTTCCAGCAGGAAGGGTTTTAATAATACCAACCATCTCTGTGGTTGCAAAACCGGAGTAGCTAAAAGATATTGGAACAGTAGACACAGTTGTGGTTATCAGACTTTCTGCTGCCATAGTAGCAGTGTTTGTTGTTAGCGTACCCACAAGTTTATCAACTGACATAGTACCTGTACTTTCGTTCGAGGTAGCAGCTGTCGATGCTGGAGTCGCAGCTGAGGGTGGTTGTGATTCTACGGGACTTGTTTCGGTTTTGGTTTCAATAACCTGGACTACAACTGTACTAACAGATCTACTGGTAGAATCTGAACTAGACGTGGTATTTTCTGCACTATCAGTACCATCCGAACCCTCATCATCAAGAAGATAGTTGTCGTTTTGTTGAGCAAGTGATAGAATTTTCACATTTAAGAGGTTTTTGGGATCAAAATCTAATACATGTACATATTGCGCATTTATTTGATTGTTATTTGCGTTTGGTTCCGCAGCATCAAAGAGAGGAACGTTTTTCTTATTGTTTTTCAGCTCGGCACCCTGATCATATCCATCATACTCTGAGTTGTTCATTTTTTTAAACGCTTTTCCTTTAAAAATGCTTTTAAAAAATGAAGCGAGTCCGTATACTTGAACATCGTTAGTCATTGTATTTTTGGTAAGCTCGTTTAAGTTTTCATAACTCTTTTTGTCGAGATCTAAGCTTTTAACCATGTCATCAAAGTTCATTAGTGTATCTGAGTCACCAATAGCATTGTTCAGCTTTGGATCAGCATCCTCGTTGCTGTCCATTTCTTCGGCTATACTATCAGTTGAAGTACTGACACTGGAGCTATCATCAGTGCTACTGACTATTTCTCCTGTTGAACTTTCTAGAACATGCTCTACTTCCGATTGCAAAGATGTATCATTTGTACTAGATTCAGCAGTACTAGCTGACGAGGTAGGAGGTACAATTTCAGTAGAGCTGATCAGCAAAGGTGGTGTGCTTGTGTTTCCTGAGGTTTGAACATTCTCCATGCTGGATGACGAAATTGGTTCTGAAATTGCGGTAGAGGTTGGAATAGAAGATACTGGACTGCTTTCTGTGGTACTAGCTGGAGTCGAGCTTAGACTCGAGGTTGACTCAATCACACTTGTTGAGGGAGGTGTGCTTAGACTCGAGGTTGACTCGATTGCATTTATTGAGGGAGGTGTGCTCAGACTCGAGATTGACTCAGTCACACTTATTGAAGGAGGTGTACTTATGCTTTCATCGGATGTAGTATAAGTTGTACTAATGGTTGGCGGCTTTGATATCTTGGTGTCTGGTAGACGTTTATTTCCCTCTTTTTTCTTCTTTTCTTTTTCCTTTTCCTTTTCTTTGTCCTTTCCTTTTTTCTCTTTTTCTTTTTTCTCTTTTTCTTTTTTCTCCTTTTCTTTTTTCTCCTTTTCTTTTTTCTCCTTTTCCTTTTCCTTTTCTTTTCCCTTCATGGCTTCCATTGTCTTTCTGTCTTTAGCATTTTTTTGATCTTTGGGTGGTTGTGGTTTCTGGTTAATTTTTGCTGCACCAGCATTATTTTTAGAAACATCATTTTTCTCCCTCTTTAAAAGTCTTGGAAATCGAGAACGATGGGTTAGTTTGTACATCTTCTTGACATCGCTTGACATGACTAACTCCTCTGCCATAAAACTTGGAAGATCAACAATCAGTTTCTTTGATCTCTGGTTCACATGTTTCAAGTTCAGGTTCCTACATTTTAAGGCATCGACCAGAGCATTATATTTGGAATTACTGATGTTGTTATTGAATAGAATTTGATAAGTTGAGTCGGATGCCATCCTGTTGCCATAGTTTGCTGGCGTAGACAGCCTCAATGAACCAAAATCAGAGCATTGTAAGCCTTCAACTGTTGCCAAGTACAGTGTAATTGCTTGAGCAAAGATGTTTATATGCATTGTTGCTTTTAACCTTCAAATTGCTTAGTGTGTTAAAAGTGATTGATATGTTTGTGCTTTTAAGTTTTGTTATATAATAATGATAAAGTTATCCTATCTTTTTTCTCTGTATTCTGTACAAGTGTTGGTTACACCTTTTTTCTTTTAAAAAAAAATATTCCAATGTATAGCGTGAGGGTATGGATTGTGATGTATTGATAATATGATTATGGCAATATGATGAAATGATAATATGACAAAATGATAAAATGATTAAATGATTAGTTTTTCAATAAAGGAAAATGTAAGGTTCAAGTATCAAGTATAAAGTGATATAACTCTGTTGAAAAAAAAAACATTATTATGATGCTGTTATTCTATTTATATAAATATTCTGTCTTTTATTCATACTGTTTCAATACCGCAGTGAATATAGTGTAGTATATTTAGGATAGTAGAAATAGAAGGGATACAGGGTTGCATAGCCACACTCTCTTGGTTACCAAGATATGCAGCACCTGTTCTTTCGGATTATGCTTCAGCTCTAACCTAGTCGGAATCGTGTTTTATTTTGTTCTTGCTAGGTTTGCATGTTACAATTTCAGCCAACTTTTTCAGCACCAATCACCAAATCTCATTGATTTTGTAAATTCACCTATTTTCCTGCCCTTTGACTGCGTTTTTAGAGCGAGAAGTACATTTGCCTCCAATAAATTGTCAGAATTTGGAAATGGTGTTTATTTTGTGGATGTTTATGCACAATGGATGAAGATAGCATGCAAAAAATGCAAAGTATGTAGGATACGCTGGGGATTAGAATTTACAAGTATCAGAGCGTGGATAAGCTATGTACTCTCCAAGTCCATTACCACGTAGTTCCTGCATTCCACCTCAATAGTTATCCACGCATTTAGATAGGATGGAAGCCATAGTGAAACCTAAAAATACCACAATACAGTTTAAGCAAAGAAAGAATGCAGCTCATTGGGATATAAACATTCAACAAGCGTACACTAAGTACACTAAGTACAAACATGTACTGAAGTACCCTGTGCTTTGATTTATTGGTACTTGCGCTTGTCTATCTCTGCAAATATCACCCTACAATATTTCTGGTGTTTCTCATCAAAATACTGTCGGGTTTTCAGTGAAATAGCTGTAATACGAACCAACCCAACTGAAATACAGCATACTTATCCAGATAAGTAAAGTGCTGCAAGGATTTAAACCAATCTCATTTGTAGATGGCCTTTAAATCCTGATATCACCAATACTCTGTACTCCAATCTCGTTGTATCTTTTTTATGTGTGCGTTTTGAACATGACAGTATATCAGACGAATTATTGATTTTTGATCATTTGACTGATAGTTTAAATATCACTACCGAAATGTGTTAGCAAAAGCCAGCAATTCCAAGCCTGGAATTTTCAAAAAAAAAATTTTTTTTTTCAAGATTTTTTTATTCTGATTGTTTTCGATATAAGAGCTCAAAAAAATTTTTTGATAGAAAAATAAAACTTTTCATACAAAAAAAAAACAAAAGCGAACCGCGCCTGCAAAGAGAAGTTAAACGGAAACTACCATGTCAGCAAGATTAGCGATTGAACTGCCACAAGTTGCCGCCGAATTTCAAGGTAACAAAATACACGCAGAGCTTGATGGGCTTGTGCAATGTACCGTCAAAAGAGTCGGCGGATACATGGAACAGTACCTGAAACTGGTTGAGGAACAGGAAAAGGGTGGCAATGTTATCGAACTCTTCGAGGAGATCCAGAGACAACAAGAAGCTAAGAACAAGTCGAAGAGCAAAGGTAAAGGCAAGAAGGGAGGTGATGGCGATGATGAGGAGGAAACAGCAGACTTGCTGCTCTTGAAGGCAAGCGAGTGGAGAACACAGGACCATTACAAAGTCTTGGGATTGTCGAAGCTGAGATACCGTGCTACGACAGATGACATCATCAGACAGCAACGAAAGAAGGTGTTGAGACATCATCCAGACAAGAGAATTGCACAGGCAGGTGGTGTTGCAGAGGCAGCAAACGACGAGTTGTTCAAATGCATTCAAAAGGCATTTGAAATTTTGATGGATCCAATCAAAAGAAAGCAATTCGATTCAGTAGATCCAGGAATTCCAGATGACGAGGATCCAGGAGATGTACCAAAGAAGGACTTCTACAAGGTATTCGGACCAATATTCGAGAAGGAGGGTCGATTCTCAAAGACCCAACCAGCTCCAAAACTTGGAACAGCCAAGTCAACAAAGGAGGAAGTAGAGGCATTCTATGACTTTTTCTACAACATGAAGTCATGGAGAAGCTTTGAGTACTTGGACGAAGATCCTTCAGAAAACAGTGATAACCGTGACAACAAGAGATGGGCAGAAAAGAAGAACAAGAATGCAAGAGAGAAGCGAAAGAAGGACGATACAGCAAGACTCAGAAAAATTTTGGACAGCTGTGCAAGACAGGATCCAAGAATGGCCAAATTTAGGGAAGAGGCCAAGGCAAATAGAAAGAAGAACCAGAATAAGAGTGCGTTAGATTTAAAACAGCAGAAGCAACAGGAATTGCAGCAAATACAGCAAAAACAAGAAGAACAAAAGGCAGCTGAGGAAGCAGAGAAACAAAAGAACAAAGAGAAGGAACTCCAGCAACAAGAAAAGGAAAGCGCCAAGAAAGAGAAGGAGGCTCTTAAAAAGGTAGCCAAAAAGGAGAAGAAAACAATGAAAACCCTTATTAAGGACAACAACTATTTATATGGAAGTGATGTTCAGGTAACTGCAGAAAACATAGCCAAGCGTTTGGATCAACTTGATGCAATTTTTGCTGGTAATAAGGATGCCGACGCATTGGTAGGTGCCAGAGCAGCTCTGGAGAAGGCCTTGACAGAAGGCAACGCTGGAGAGGTATTCGACCAGCTTGCACTATAAGAAAGCGATGGTTAGTGACACGCTGGTAAGCAGGCTAGGGTCTGTAACACTCAATACTGAACCCGAGGCAAATAGTACTGACAAAGGTTTTAATAGGTTTGGTCTATATTTGATTTCGAGGGTTGGTGGTGCCTGTAAATAAATTGGTTTTCCGTTAATTGAAACACTGGGTTTTTTAAATAGCAGTTTTGGGTGAGTTTCAAGCATTTCCAAAAGTTCGGAAAGTGTTGCCTCTGCGCTCATATCCATTTTCATGCTGAATGAGCCACAAATGAGACATTCTGTTTTTTTTTCTAGCTCGAATGTGTGGCTATATACGCCATCCTCCCCCACATAAAGCATGTAGTTATTCAACATTGGATGGCATCCCGAGGCCACCTTGACAGCTTCGTTGACACAGCTAGCCGAAATTATTGCGTTGGTTGTTGCAATCGCTGGGATGATGTTTTTGACAACGCCCTGTACCAGTTGGATGGTTACTCCTGCTATTCCAAATTGCTCAGATCGTTTTTTTGCCCGTCCATATATCCACGCAACATCTTCAGGGTCGTCTAGATCCGCTTTTCTATCCTTTTCCTTTTCCCATTCTATTAGCGCTGCCCATTCTATACAGTGCTCTGGTTGCCTAGGCGTGTTCGCTATCGTACAGATTGGATATCGGACTCTTTGTCCATGCATTTCTACCGCACATTCGTGACATGCTGTAACTGTTGGTATAATAACTCTGGTTTGTCCCTTGAATCCTAGTTTTATAGCAAGTAGATAGTTAAGCAATAAAATCCTCCTTTACCCCCCCCCTCCCCTTCCTCTTTCTACATGTTTAAAATTTTCCAACCTTCTTCTCCACTCCACTCCACTCTTCCTTTCCTGCCTATAACCTTTATAAACTGGTTTTCATTTACCTTCGGTCCCTCCGTCAATAATCACCTTCAAGCTTCTTTCGTCGTCATCATTTACCATTCCGACGTACATTGCACTTATCCATCTCCTAGCTTCAATGGAGTCTAGTCCACATATAACAATGTCGAATTCATAATAAAACCCCTCGTCCTTTTCCTGAATTTTGCAAAAATATCTAATAATACCAGTTTACGGTGTACATTTTAATATTTTTCACGCATCTCACCACTTCCCCCACCACTCCCTACCACCGTAACGATTCCATAGAGTATGGATGTTCCTAAGCATAATACTAAAAAATTTAATATGCAAAACTTACGGTGTAACTGCATTATCTCCTATCCGGGAGTTAATAATTTGCGCTGCTATTTCCGCCTTTGGCTTACCAACATCCTCCTCTCTAGTTGTAAAAATAGAAAAATTTAATACTAAGTGAGTTCTTTTAGATAATAATACCGCCATGTGAAGCCATGGGCCAAGAGACTTTTTATCATACCTAAACAAAAACTGTCGGTTCAAATTTGTGATATCAATTGTATCCATATCTATGACAGATATATTTCTGAAACCAGAGTACACCAAATTCTTCAAAATTTCACAACCCAAGCCACCTGCTCCTATCACCAGCACATTTATATCTCGTATCTTTGTCGCAATCTATTATTAGTTGGTATTTGTGTATTTTCAGGAATTGTGAGCAGGCTCAACTTTACTATCAATAAAACACGATTCACATTCAATTTTGCTGCTTTTTGTTTTTCTTCTTATTATACATCGAGTAAATGATGCTAAATTCACTTTGTACAACTGCTTTTATTGGTATATATCGATATTACCTTGTCGCTTGGCTCGAAATCCGGCTCAAATGCGCTTTTCGTTTGGTAGAAATTCTCCATTTTATCCTGATCTTTGTTCCTTTCTACTATGGTATCTGTACTATAAGTTATGCTTTCTTCTTGCTCTAGTTAAATTACAAGCCGTATTTTCCAAACTTTTGTTCGAACTAGCTGCTGCAATACTAATATATTATAAGCAAAAACAGATACAATAAAAAGCTGTTCTGAAAGTGGGAGATAAACTGAGCTTACACTTTTCAATTTATTTTCTTTTTTTTTGATCTCAGTTTTTCTGCGCATTACGTACCCAACCAGCAAATAAGATATTAGGAAAAATTCCAATTTATGACTTTTCGTATCAGCTGTTCCTAACCTTAAGCTGAATCATTTGAAAAGAGTAAAAATGTAAAAAATAGTTGACAAAGCTAATTTCCTTAAGCAAAATAGTACACCACAGCAAACTACTCTGTTTCTTCTAGTGGTGCTATGCCTCAAACTGATTATGCAGTTGAATATACACGCCACCTTTCCAACTGCTTTTTTTCTCAAAATTCCTCATAGTAAGTTAACGAGCCAAGAAAAAAACAGCTGATGGCCTGTTTATCTATAATATTGCTACATTTATTAACCTCAAGCAAAGACATAACAACATACTCGTTGGTAATGTGTTAGCTTGTAAGAAAAATTTAAAAAAAACGGAAATGTGATAATTGATAGGAAACCGAATTTTGAATTTTAGGACACATAATGGAACTCTGTAGCAACTTCAAAAATAAATATATCTTGACAAATACCAGGCAGTAGCAAAGGATGCCAACATCGCACTGTCCTTCTACACCTTTCCCCTTTTTTCATTGTTTTGGTCAGCATCAATTACTAAATACTTTCAAATCTCTTAATAAAAATTAGCAGTATCCATCTTAGATACTTGTAGCTGTGACCTTAATAATACACTCGTTAGTTTGTATTAGATACCACATTTGGCCTATCAGCGCAATTGTTTTTTTCTTTTTGCGAATGTATCAGTCCAAAGATATTTTTTTACGGATTCCAGGGATGCAGCTATACCTTTTGCCATATTTAATAATCAATATGAATATTTGCAGACAACGGTATAACTTATGGTGCCTTTTTTATAATATGATAGTACTACAACTGTGGAGGTAGAAGCAGTGTCATTTCGACTAGGACTGTATTGCGCTAGTGTCATACTTGCCACAAATAAACGCGTAAATACAAAGACAGGACTGAAATATCTGTAGATCACATCTTAAAATACTGCGTTATAATGATGATTGTTGTAAAATATGCGATATCTTTTAATGTGCCATCCATTTCAGGGCGGTTTCTTTTGCATTTGAAAACCACTTTCAACCAACTGAAAGTTAAAAGCCTTTTTGTAGATATACATAGCTGTCCTTCTTGTATTAGTGTGGTTTTTGTTGAAGAGTCTTATATAAAGGCTTTTATCTAGGCTAAAGCTAATTCATACATAAACTGACACTAGTCCTAAAATCAAAACTACAAATGTGTTCTATTCTTTAATGGCGCAAACGTCATTATTTTTTTTATTGATCACTAATGTTTAATAATTGTACCCAATATCCTTCTGCAAGAGACAAAAGGTAATTGGTGTATTTGTTCCGAGCTATGTATTTTATTAAAGGCGTTGTGCTCGATTATTGAAAACAATTACTCTAAAGGGTACAAACCACATTTAGTTTTTCTTTTAATCCAGATATTGCATTATACTATCTACAGAAACAATCAAGTTCATTATGAATAAAGTGTTGTCGAATGCTTATTTTTTAATTATTTTGAGTAAACAATTGTCTACTTGACTATTATTTGCGCTTCTGAAGCCGTAATAGAGGGATCCTTTCATATAAAAAAATAGTAAATCCGGAGGTGTTATCCGGGTAGAATGGTGTTTAATGAAGATCTTTGGGTTCTTTTGGTAAAACCGAAAAGCTAAACAACAAAAAATGTTGAGTATAACGCCAATTGAATATTGATTTACGCCTTTTTTTTGTTTTTTTTTGCAAGGGAATGTTGTGATGTCTTTATCATAGGATTGAAATAATAATGAGTTGAAGCAAAAGTAGCCACAAACAATTGGGCGAATAACAACATACTATTCCATAGTTCATATAAAACTTTGGTTTAAACCAACTAATCCTTGATACGGGCGATATATCGAAAAAAAATGTGCCAAACAAAACCATAACTTAACAATTAGTATAAAGCAACTAAAAAACAATCAAATAAATAAATAAATAAATAAATAAATAAATAGATAATAAAAAGTTTGATGTATAATAAGGAAAATATAATGATGCCAGATAGGGAGGCGATTACGTAGCCAGTCAAAACCAACATTTTCTTTTTAATCGTATAATATATTTCTATATGTAGAAATAGAACAAATATAGCTCATAATTTACAATCTATCATCTTGTATGGCAAACTCCAATAAGAGCATGGGTGGATAAAACAACCACACCACTGTCAATTAGCTTTTTTCTAATTGATAGATTGTTTTTATTATAATACATCATTAGAACTTTTCTTCCTGCTCTTTTCTCCCCCCCCCTCTCCCCCTAAAATGATGAGAGCTTTACTATAGTATTTACAATTAGAACTTTATCAAATGAAACAACTCTTTGGCTATCAATTGTAGAGATAGCATGTTATATTCATTATGCTATCTTGAATAAAAAAGCTGAGCTAAACACAAAAATATATAATACATTGAGATGGAACCTTTTGCTTCTAATTAAATCATTAGACGCACCTTTATACTTTTTGTTTTCGTGTAAAACCTTTTTTTGTAATACCTTATACCTTTCCTTTAAAGATATAGATACTGGCACTAATACACGTTTTATTTAAATAAAAAAAATCTGTAAATAGGAAGAATAGGTTAGAACATATCTTTAAGTTTAGCGTACTTTGTTACTAGGCCAGTTAATTTAACCTTTATTCCGTAATTTCAACCTCCCTGTGGTGAACTTGACCGCTTTTCGCAATCATCGATTGTTAAAGAGCTCTATAAACTCTTACAAAAACGTTTAAGATTTTTAGTTACGCAAACGACTTGCTATATACTTGCACAAAGAAAAATCAATCACACCACTCCCCTTTATATACGCACGAAAAGCAAAAACAGCAATATTAACAACAATATCAAAAAAAGAGGATATTTTGAAATCCTACGAATAACTTGAGAAGCAAATAGTGATAGCAAGTTCGATAAACATAAACTTTAACTCACTAAACGAAACCAAGACTTCAGCAAAAAAAGTCATACTAATGGAGTTACAACCCAGCAATAACAGCGACATTAACGTTTCAGCAATGAACTTGGGATTCAGCGAGGCTGTATGCCAGGGTAACCAGAATATAAAAATGAACGGCGGCGACGATGCACCACTCGATATCTTCAATAGCAACCGTGAGCAACTATACAATATTAATGAGCTGAATGAAATGGGTATTAACTTTACAAACGAGATTTCAGAGAAAAGCTATGCTAGGATAAACGAAGATGAACCGCGAATGCTAAAGCATAAAAACAAGAGTTCTGGAAGAATAAGTCAGCGAAACCACCCAAGCAGCCAGGACACCATCGATTTTATATTCAAATGTAGATCATCACCTGAGTTTAAGTTTGAAGAGAATCCTCTGGATACAATGCTCTTGGAGCACGAGAGTCAAATCAAAAACTTTGCAAAGCCACACAGCCAGACTTCATCTACAGAATGCGGGTCCAACAATTTAAACATGGGAATAAACATGGAGGAAATAAAGCAGCTAAACAGGATGGTTGGAGGCGAAATGAAAGAAAAAGAGGTCAACAACTTTATCAACTCGTTCAACATTGACCAGTTATTTATAGGGGGTCAAATGCAACCTAGCAATGGACTTGATATGATGCCTAACTCAATCGATGTTGGTTTTACTGAACAAGGTGTAAAGAGAGTAATGTCTAATCCAGATCAGCTTGGTGAGGACCTGAAGGGCACAGGCAATAAATTGGGTGGTACTGGTGGTGAACGAACCGGAAACGGAATAGCTGCATCTACACTAACGACCAACCAACTTGGCACAAACAAGAAAAGGTCGGCAGATATAGTTTCTGAAAAGGCGTTTAGCACGGAAAGAAAAAAGAGAACTAGACCTTTTAGTGTTGATCTAAATTTTAACAGAGCGACAAGCGTCAAAAGTGAAAGTATGATAAACAAACTGGGATTAGTTGCTGAAGGTAAAGGGATGGGCTCAAATAAAAAAATAAAAGAACCAAACTTTTTAAACACCGGTGGAAGTTGCCACAGAGTTGATAGACAACTTGCTGCAACAATAGGAAGACCCATCCTGTTTGTCAGACCAAAAACCGAAGAGAATAAGATTTATCGCAAAAAAAAGAAATCTAAATCAACAGCAGACGCCGAATGTCAAGACGGCCGAAGCAGTGTTGATGATGTACAAAATAGCCATGAGAGTAGTGAATTTAATACACAGTTGGAGAACATTTCTGGTACTGTCAACAGTTCTGTTCAGTGGCAGAGAGTTTCTGAACAAAGAAGAAGAGATGCTATGAGAGAAAATTTCGACATTCTGAAGAGAATGTTACCAGAACAGTATTTGAGAAGCGATGATGGAAGAGAGCTTGCTAGACCAGTACTACTAGCTAGATGTAAGTTTGATGTTTTTTTTTGGCTACTTCTTATTCAGCTCTTTCTCTTTTTTAGAAAAAAAAAATCAATGATTGATGAACTCTATTCGGATATTTTTAAAACTCTTATATGTATAAATAGTCTTGCGCTGGGTGGATGATACACTTATCGAACTGGAAACAAGTAAATCACGGTATAATCAGCTTAAGGAAGCAAACTACAGGCTGAAAAACAAACTAGACGAAGTTATTTCCCAAAGAGAAGATTTATCACCAGTAAACATCGAAGAAATCAAACTGAGCTCAAATGCCGATGCTGTCCAACAACTATTATTGAAACAAGGTAGCCTCAACGGCCTGATGCTACAGAGTCCAAATGTCATCAATACAGGTGGTTTTACAAACGCTGCATGTACCTATGGAATGAACTTTCCTAGCGAGCAAGTGCCACCAGCACACCTGTACAAAAACCCCAAATCCACTCTAAATCTGGATCACATTTCTAAATACTCGTTGTAAGAAGTTGTACGTTTCAGGTTTATCATGTTGATAAAACAAATTATCGAGGTATTAACCTGACTGAGCATTTTTATTCTATCATTCCTTTACCCTTGCAACCATAGCTTTTTGTTCTTTATGTTTAGCTCTTCAATTACATATGTTGATTTCTCTTCTCATAATTGTCTTTTTCTAGTTAATGTTTATTTTTGGGTTTGTAGTTAATTATAAGTGTAATACAGTGTAGTCAATGAAATATTATTTTAAAAGCACACTTTTGGATTAATTGGAAACAAAGTTCGCCTTATTTTATCTGTTAACTCAAAACACTATGCTTTTATAAATCAGAGAAAAAAACGAAGAGTGTTATCGATTGTGGTTAAGTTATACCAGTCTTAAGTACCACATCAGGGTAAGCGGCACATAGAAAAACGAGCAATTAACCAAAGAAGGTGAGTTTGGGCTTTGTTCAAAAATGATATTTGATTTGGCCTTAGTATCTTTCTGCTGCAGTCGGGAGTGGTTATAGGGTAATGGTGTGATGTGTTTATCAGTGGGATTTCAATGCCACCTAAACTATATTCACATGTACAACCAAATCGATACAAAGCCTTCAGGGTGAGACAAGAGACAGCAGCGTGGTAACAAGTGGTAACCTGAGTCTTATGTCATATGCGGTTTTGTGTAAGTGCTTTTCATTTTACTGGTTGACGCGTATATTAATTCTGCTCTTTATATTTTGATTTATTTATAGCGACTTTCACTTTCCCCCGTTTATTAACTAAAGTCAGGCTAATTCGTGCAAATAAAAAAGGCGGCCTGTTACAAAGTCCAGTGGAAACAATTGAAATCCACAATGGAAATAATAAGCCTAAAGATGGTAAGGAAGGCGGAGGAGGATGCTGAAAAGCAAATTCTAAATAAAAAACAATTGAGAACTATTCAGAATGCCAAATATCCAATACCCTTAATCTGAAGGGATAATTGCGGTTGTTGTTTTTGAAAATCATTGTAACTTTTAATGAGCAGCAACTTCACCACCTCACCCTCATATACCCGCCCCTGTATTTTATGACACCCTCAAAAATATTTATAATACGCTACCCACATACACGCTCAATAGCATAACAAAGTATATCACCACAACCCCCCCCCCCCTAAAAACGAGGCCAGCTTCAACCATAATACTTGGGATTATTTGTTAAAGATTTCTTAGTACATATGGAGGGTATTGGCCGAGAGTAAATTATTAATTTATAACAAAGTAAAGGTAAATTGGATGCATATTAAGGCAATAGCACAGAGAGAAGAAAGCGGTAGCACTAATGGATAGGTAAACACACGCCTCTATATTTTGAAATGATTGTTGTATTCGAGATTGAAATATATATAAAGTAGCTACAACAGCTAAAACAAGGTTTTTACAATAAATGTGAAAATTAGCACGTCAATGAAGCATAACACTGGCATAGAAAAGGGAGAATCGGGAAGAGAAAACGAAAAAGAAAAACGTACAGAAAAGAACTTTGGAGGGTTTAAACTAAGGATAGACAGTGATACAAAGCTGCACAGTTTGGAAAGCATATCACCAGAGAGTGAAGATAAAGTGTTAAAGAAAAGTCAGAGCAAGATAGTACAAGATATATCTCAGGATGCTAGATACGATGTGGGAAACGGAGTAAAAATGGTATATGGAACCAAGAAAACTATCACTACTACTATTACCACAATCACTGAGTATCCCACTGTGGTAATAAGTAATCCCAGGCCCACAGATAGCAGCGAGCATGGAGAGGAGTTCCCATTAGCGGATACGTCGATCCCTATGGGATTACAAAGATTTGTAACAAAACATGGGGGGCATGTTGTAGAGTTCATGGATGGTGGTTCTGCTATGGTAATATACTAATATCTCAATAACAACTATCATATTGTTTTTTCCCTTAAGGATTGTAAAAGCCAGAGTAATCTGATACACTTAGTAGGTTTGATTAATGTGTAACAAATATATTTTAACATCATATAGAACACTGAAGGCGAATTAGCAAAAAAGTGCAGGCCAGGAAATAATGAGAGGGGTGTCGATATCATAACACAAAGAATGGAGCAATCTTCATTTGAGTCAGAGGGAGCGAGTAGGAAGGATCGAGATGGAGGTAGAGATAAAGGTAAAGGAGAAAGTAAAGGGGGATCTCTCCAAAATAGAAGTAACCTTCCAGAGGAAATGAAGTATATGCGTGAGATGGATAATAAAAGGGGAAACTACTCTTTCGAAGGTGAAGAATGTAGAGAGGTAGTAACAAAAATGGAAAGCGAGGAGCTGAGTATTAAGGAGGAAAACATGGGTGTATATAAACTTCCAGAAATGGTAGAATTATATGAGGGGCTATCAACCACTCTTAAACTTTACATGATGGCACATTTACTAAAACGGTCAAACAGGGACGTGCTACAGTTTGCAGTAAATACATCCCTTCCCGCGTTAAAACGTGATTTCATAGGAGAGCTCCCAGTGGAGCTAGCAAACCAAGTGATGCGATTTATGGATATTAAAAGCTTGTGTAGAGCAGCATGCGCATCAACAAGACTACAAAAAGTGATTGAGGGCAATGGAAGCAAAGCAATATGGAGAGAAAGACTCCTTCAGGATGGGTTTGTAAATATGAGACAAAGGGTAAAGGCTGATATCAGTGAAAAATATGATATTCAAAAGGGGTGTAAAAGGTATTGCGTGTGCCGTACGGGCGTAGATACGAATGTGAATGTGAATGAGGATAAAAATACACAAGCGGGAAAGCGATATACATCTAGTAATAATACCAGAACCCTGAGGAGTTACAGCAGAAGCCAAGGAGACAGTACACTTCCATCACCACCAAATGGGAGTCTCACAGATGTTTACAGAGAAGGAGTATTTCAAAACCAGCTCGAGTCAGTCAATCGATACAAAAATATATACCAGAACAGATATATGTTAGAGCAGCAGTGGCAGAACGGGTGTGCAACGAAGCAAGTATTTCCAACACGAGATAACGATGTAGTTACGTGTATTCAGTTTGACAGGAACAGGGTAGTGGCAGGATTTGAGAATACACGAATATTGGTATATGATATAAACGATGCAGGTGTTGTAAATGAGTTGGTGGGCCATGAAGGAGGGGTATGGGCTCTTGGATTGGTGGGAAACACGGTGGTTTCAGGGTCTACAGATCGAACAGTTAGAGTATGGAATGTCACGACTGGTAGGTGCACACATGTCTTTCATGGTCATTCAAGCACAGTTCGGTGTCTGCAAATTATGCTTCCAGTGGATGTAAGGACGGCAGCACAAAGAAGAGCAGGGGTTACGGCAATCTACGAACCGGAGTTTCCGCTAATAGTGACAGGGAGCAGAGATAGCACATTGCGGGTTTGGAAGCTTCCTGAGCCAGATACTGAGAACTCTATGCAAAGCGAACCGTACTCAGACGAAGGATACGAGGAAGGCGATGCTTATCTTATGTATGTGTGGGTTGGCCACAGCCAGTCCGTTCGGGCAGTAACATCAGTGGGTGCCCTGGCTATTTCGGGCTCATACGACAATACAATTAGAGTGTGGGATACTGTCACGGGGGAATGTTTAAGGACACTAGTAGGGCACGTAGACAAAGTTTATTCATTGGCGGTGGACGAAGAGCGAAGAATAATCTTTTCGGGTTCCATGGACGGTGACATAAGACAGTGGTCTTTAGATACTGGCGCTTGTTTGAGAACGCTAGAGGGACATATTACGTTGGTGGGGCTGCTTTCGTTTAGAAATAACGTTTTAGTTTCAGGAGGCGCAGACAGCACCCTGAGGGTATGGGACACAGAGACAGGGCAGCAGATGTGCGTGCTTGAAGGGCATACGGGGCCTATTACATGTTTCCAGCATGATGGGATCAAGGTGGTTAGCGGAGGTGATTCGACAATAAAGTTGTGGAACCTAAAAACAGGAAAGTTCGTAAGGAACATTTCAGCCGGGCTGGGCAATATATGGCAGGTTGATTTTGATGGCAAGCGGTTGGTCACGGCGGTTAGAGCGAACGATGTTACCTTTGTTGAAGTTTTTAATTATGGGGGTAATGTTGCTGATGACTGTTCCTGCGACAACCTATTATTATAGCTTGGTTCGAGAGAGGGAAATGAAAAACTAGAATCTAGTGCACGAAAGCGTATAGGTGAATGTAGTGTAAAATAACCACGAGATTTTGTAAATAATAAATGTTATGTTATTGGGTATTTTTATTTATACTTTAATTTGACGCCTATTTTTGGTGTAGATAATAACAAAAAAAAAGCGCTATTGATTAATTTAATATGTATTGAGCGTACAAAACTATCTAAAATATTCAAAAATAAAGTAAAAATCTAGCAAAAATAAAGCATATATCAGCAAAAACTCTTGAAAGAAGGGAAAATAATGACATCAAATACTAGGTCAAAGTCAAAAAAACAAGCTGGAGGAGCAAGTGCAAATAAAAAAGATGGCGGGAAGGAAATAAAGCTAGACTTGGATACGCATTCAGAACAAATCAAGATAATAGAGGAAGAGTATGGGCTATACAAGGTATTAGGTCTGGAAAATACGGCGACGACAGATGCAATCAAAAGGGCATACAAAATAAATGCATTGAAATGGCATCCAGATCGGATACTCTCTTCAAATAATAGTGCCAAAGATGGAAGCTCCAGCGCTAATAACCACAATGCAAGCGTAGAGGAAAGAAAAGTGAAATTCCAAGAAATAGGATACGCGTATTCGGTTCTTTTTGACGACAAGAAACGGGGGCTATACGATAGCTGTGGTGGGAATTTAACCGAATTTGAAGCAGCCAACACGACAGCAGGCTTTCACGGTAGCGGCAGTGGTGCTGATAATCAGGAAGAGCTGGAGGAGTATTACAGAGATTTATTCAGTGGTGCAGTAGACGCAGCGTCAATTGAGGAGCTATCCAAGGCATATATTGGCTCTGCCGAGGAGTACAATGATGTTGTGAAGGCATATTTGGAAAATAATGGAGACATGAACGAGATCCTAGCCAATTGTATGTTTTCAGAGTACGACAACGCCAATGAACACCGGTACAAGAGTATAATTGATCGTGCAATTGAACGAAACGACATTGACAAAAAGTCGGTTGGGTACACAGATATTTATAAATCGACCATATCGACCAAAGAAACTAAAGCGCGTGCAAAGCGCGCCAGAAACGAAGCAAAAGAGGCGGAATTATTGAGAATAGAGTTGGGGCTTGATGAAAAACTGAAAAAAGTTAAAAAGAGTGCGGAAAATAAGAACGGTAGTGGTGAGGACCAAGGATTTGATGAGTTAAAGGCATTGATCCAGCTCAACAAAAGCAAAAACAAGTTTGATAGTTTTCTTGACCGCCTAGAATCCAAGTACTCTACTCCCTCATCATCATCGTCTTCATCAAAGAAAAAGAAGGGTAACAAAGCAGGTGGGTCCAAAACCAGAAAATAAGACAACCTTTTTCACCCTCTCTTCCCACTTTTCTCTTCTCAAAACAAAAAACAAAAAACAAAAAAGGAATCAGTGCCTGGAGTAAACCAGTCATGAAACATAACAGTTGCCAACAGGCATGTGTGCCTAGCATTAGTATTTTACCTGTTTGTTTGCCTTTTCATTATAGAAGAATGTTTTTAATAATAGCAGCAATGCTGGTGACAGCCAAAAAGACCAAGTACATAAATAGAAAAATAATATATAAACGCGATAATAATGATAATAATGATAAAATCAAGAATTAATCTCTAACAACTTCATAATCTGTTCACGATCTAAGGTTTCAAATTCAACAAGAGCTTTGGCCAGCGAGTCTAACATGTGGCGATTTTCAGATAGCAGCTTGTACACACGGCTGTAGGCGTCATTGTTAAGTCGGCGTACCTCTTGGTCAACTAGTAGCTTGGTCTCTGGTGAAAGTGATTCGTAGTGTTCTTGGGAATATGCAATGTGGCCAATAAGATCAGACATACCGAAACGGGTAACCATGTTGGAAGCAATGCTGGTTGCCTTGAGCAGGTCGGATGAGCAGCCGCTGGTAACGTTTGGCTGGCCAAAGATAATGGATTCGGCAACTGTACCACCCATACAGACATCAAGCATCGCCTGGTACTCGGCATATGAGAACGAATTCTTGTCGAGTTCAGGCAACTGTACAGTCACACCGAGCGCCGAACCGCGAGGGATAATAGTGGCCTTATGCAAAGGGATGGAGCCGTGGGTTAGCAATGCAACGAGTGCATGGCCACCCTCATGGTACGCTGTCGAAAGTTTAGACTCATCTGTAATTACAGCCGATGTACGCTCACTACCCATCAAAATCTTGTCTTTGGCGTATTCCAAGTCTTCAGCAGTGACATACGTGGAATTTGCACGGCTGGCACGGATAGCTGCGACATTGACTAGGTTGCTGAGTTCAGCACCTGAAAAGCCAACAGTACCACGGGCCACAATGCTAAGATCAACGTCTTTGTGGAGTGGAATGTTTTTGGTATGGACCTTCAGAATCGAAATCCGACCGCGCACATCAGGTAGCGGCACTTCAATGATGCGGTCAAAACGACCAGGCCGAGTCAATGCCTTGTCTAGCGATTCAGCAAAGTTTGTCGCTGCAATAAAGATAACACCGGTGTTCTGGTCAAACCCGTCCAGCTCGACCAGCAGCTGATTGAGAGTCTGTTTCATGTAGCTTTGGTCGCGTTGGCTGCGCTTTGACCCAATCGCGTCTATTTCATCTATGAAAACTATCGATGGAGCCTTCTCTCGTGCAGCTGCAAACAGCTCTCGCAACCGCTTACTGCCTACACCGACATATATTTCGTCAAACTCCGCACCACTCATAAAATAAAATGGCACACCCGCCTCACCTGCGACTGCCCGGGCAAGCATTGTCTTTCCGGTTCCTGGTGGTCCTGTTAGCAACACACCCCGAGGCATCTTCCCACCCAGCCGGCTAAACTCCTTTGGATCTTTCAAAAACGACACCAGCTCCTGTAGGTCCGATTTGGCCTCTTCGCACCCTTGTACATCTGCAAACGTCACCTTTGAGGACGATCCTGCCAGAAACTCCTTTGGTTGGTTGGCCGTTTTCAGCATCCCTGAATTCTCCAACAGCAAGTTCAAAAACGTAAGCAATAAAAACCCGTATACAAGAGTACCTATCAACCATCGCAGCGTTCTCCATACCACCATCTTTTTTTCCTCCTGTACTATCACCCGCAACGGTTCTTCTGCATTTTCTCCGCTTTTCTCCCGTTTTTCTTCGTTCAGCTGCTCAAATTGTTCCCTAACATTGTTTCTAAGCTGATTAATCTTGGCTACCTGCTCATCAAACGCTTCCCCCTGAATCAACCCGACCATCTTGATTCCAGCTTGCTGTTTGCTGTATCCCAGAGCCTCCAGCGCCTCTAGATACAATTGCAGCTCCTTTGTTTCTACTTTTCTGTTCTTTGATCTTTCTTCTATTTTTCGAACTACATTTTCTTCAATTTCATTTTTATTTCCCCGCTTCAATACCCGGTTGTATTCAGAGTAATACACACGCTCTGAACGCTCAGCTGGCGATACAGTGGTACCATAACTGTCAAGATCAGCATCATTAGAAGTAGGCTCTTTAGCCAGATCACTCCATCTGCCCGACTTTACGGCTTCTTCTTGAACCTGATACCTAAATAAATCCTGGTTACTAGATTTTGAGCTGGGTTGTTGAGATTCGCCCTCATATAACTTGCTACCCCAATACTTGCTGGTCCATCTGTATACTTTGTTGAAAGTCGAAAAGTCCCTCTGTGCCTCGAACCTTTCCGTGTTGTTTGATATTTTTCTATTATTTGCCTCTTGTTTGGTGTAAAGTCTGTGGATTTTAGTGAATATGCCCCTCTTGGTGTTGAGTTCTAATAGTCTATTGAGGATTTTGTAGCTTGCTGCTACGCTTCGGTTTGTTACAAGGCTTTTATGATACGTCATCATTTTCTTTCCCTAGTCCTATCCTTGTT
>LSSK01000455.1:0-26072 GCA_001969505.1 Zancudomyces culisetae | reverse complement strand
TTTATCCTTTCTATATTTATTGTCATTATCAGGCTTCTTTAGTTCCTATAAGTTATATCTATTTTTAGGACGGCTTATGTAAACATCGTTAGATTGTTGTTGACATTACAACAATAGTGACTTGACTCTTCTCGCTCCCTCACCTAAAGATTCACATTTATTTTTGTTTTATTATGTTTTCGTGGATTTTTTGAGGTTAATAACGGAAATTGTTTTTTTCCAGAGAAAAAATGATTTTACACAACAAAGTACAAATAAAGCATTTAATTTTAATAAAGAAAAAATTCAATCGATTTTTAAAACATTATTATTTAAAGCTATACAAATCACTGGTAATGAAAATATAAAAAGGAACTAGTAAATAAACGGAGAATTGTAAAATAAAAAAGCTTGTTGGTGAGAAATAGCAAAATTGGGAAAAAGAAATGGGTTTACAGGGGAAAAGGAGGGGGAGGTATGGAACTATTCAAGTGAATTTTTGTAATTCTAATCGCATTAGTTTTTTTAAATCATCGAACATAAATAATGCGATAAATTAGCAACACCAAATGAAACAAATTAAACTACAAGGTTATTAACGTGATAAAAAAAATTCAACGCATTTGAATCATTTAAATGCTGGGATATTATTTTTCACGTTATTTACTTATCACTAATTTATTTTTTAAACATTTTATCTATTTTAACGTAGTGGCAGTTGATTAATTAATGGTGGATTCTATAACAAATAATAATTTAATTCTAAATAATAACATGCAAAAAAAAACTGTAAACTAAAAAATAAATGCCGCACAAAAACAAAACAACGATAATAACAAAACCATATTGTAAATAAAAATGTACATGGATTATAAACATGTACCCTTCTTCATTTTGATGTAAGATTTGTATTACGAAATAAATAATTTATTTTTAGAGCATTCCAGTAAAAAAAAAACCAAAGTTAAAATTATATGCTTTTTATATTGCTCATACTATTACTCTTGATATTGGTATTGGCATTGCTATTGGTACAAGGTATTACTATATAAATACGAAATTAGAACACAACACATGATAGTATAAAAATGGGAAAAAGACGGGAACTCTCGCGCAATTATACACCCATCTCGAGGGAATTATCCTCTGCTTTAGTCGAGATGAATTTCGAGATTGAAAAAAGTATACAAACCCAATCCGACAACCAAAACGAAAGTAAAAGCAAAAGCAAAAGCAAAAGCAAAGACATGAACAAAAGCGAAAATATTAATGCAGAGAAGAAACGGGAAGAATCTACACAGCAACAACAACAGCAACAGCAACAACAACAATGTAAACAACAACAACAGCAGCAGCAGCAGTCACCTCGAGAACAGTCAGGGTGGTTTAAAAATAGGCGGAGTGGAAGGAATAGATTAGGTTTAGTTGGAAGTCTGCAAAATTTGCATGAACGGGCAAATTTCCACTATTTTACACGCAGCTCTAAGGGCATCAACACCAACACCAATATAAACACCAATATGGATACAAACACAAGCATTGACACGACTAAACTTAATATTACTAGAACTGATAACGAAAAAAAACTTAAAAATATCAATAGTAACACCAATCTTGGTATTGGTGGTGGTGGTGGTAAGAGCAAAGGTAATGAGCGAACCCTTGGGAAAATGAAGAGTCTTTCGGCGATTTCTACCCGCGAACTGAGCTTAGATTCTAAAACAAAAAGGAATGGATTGAAAAGATATCGTGAAAGCAGCAACCAAACATCAAACAATGAGGAGCTAGAAAGACATAAATTACGAGCGCTAACCAGGCGTGTACACGAAAATTGGGATGAAGTAGATAAATCATTAGAAGAATTGCGAACGTTGATTGTAACGAATGGGGGATTGCCGATAGAAATTGCCAAAAACGCCAGTAGCTCAACTAAGGGAACAGATATTAAAAGCAAGAATGATAGTAATGAAAGCTGTGTTGAGATGGAAAAGTTTTCCAACGATAAATTTGGTATTGGAGATAGCAAATATGGTGATAAGGAAGGAGATGAAATAAGTAAAATCAACAGGGAGTACAATGAGCAGCGGGGGAAACTGTGGCTACTGCTTTTGCGAATACAAAAGATCCCAGTAGAAGAGTACCTTAGAGAACTCAATAAATGCCCATCGCCCAGCCACAGCAAAATCAAGGACGATGTATTTCGAACGTTGGCGACAGACGAGGTGTTTAAAGCAGCGGTTTCGGACAACAAGATGATTCGGATTTTGAATGCAACGGTGGTTAGGCGGATAGGGTCGATAGCACGATACGTACAGGGAATGAATGTATTACTAGCACCATTTGCGTATGTAATGAACGAACCGGCTGCATATTTTTGTTTTGTGCGGTTTCTAGAGCAGCGCTGTCCATTGTATGCGACTCCCAACTTGCCGGGTGTTCATGCAGGCGCTGTGCTGGTTGACGAGGTATTATCTTTGGTTGATCCACCACTGTATGCTCATTTATCATCTCATGGCATTACGGGGCGCATCTATGCGTTCCCAGCAGTGATGACGATATCCGCCTGTATTCCACCCCTAAACCAAGTGCTAAAACTATGGGATTATTTTTTGGCCTGTGGTGTTCACTTGAATATTCTTTGTATAGTTGCATTGGTTATTTCCATCCGCGATTTGCTGCTGACTACTACCAATCCAAGTTCTGTATTGCGACATTGGCCACCTCTTAATGCTTCTTCTCTGATAAGAAAGTCTCGCTTTCTCTTGTCTCAACTGCCCCACCACATTCTTTTTCTCCTGGAAAACCATTTATGTGATTTTGATTTGGCCTGCAAGATTTCAGCCCACGATCCTTCATTAAATCTCAACATACTTGCTGCAAACACTTCTGCCGACAACAATCTACTGTGCAACTATCCAATCTCTTCCACAACTCCTCGTCTCACATCATATACTGCCTCTTCCAATTCCAATCTTGCTTCCAGCGTTTCTTCCACTTTTGTCGCTGCAAAACGACGTAAAATGCCTACTAATTTGGGTCTTTCCCTCACTGATTCTACCTCTCCATTTCCAACCCAATTTACTCACTTGCAAAACAACCATCAGCAGCTACACAGTAATCTCGATTCTATTACCAATCCTAGCAGTCTTGCTAATAAAAACAATGATACTGGCCCCAATACTCGACAGCGTAATAGAATCCGTTTGGATTTGCAAAATTGGATTTCTAATCGTTAATGCTTCTGTTTGCCAAGATCACAACAAATACACACTTTTTTTTTTCCCCAAGAGGAAATGTATTGTATATATCAACTAGCGCTTTTATTTTACCACATCTATCCTGTTTTTCAACTCTTGTCATTTCTTTTACCTTTTTATTACTGTTTTAGTTATTATTTTCCCCTCTCACTTAATCCCCTCTTCTCCTCTCCTCCACCCTCTTCTTGTACTTTTTTTTAAAAATCCTTGCTACATTTTATTCAACCACTATCACTATATCTACATTTACATTTATATCTACTCTGTTGAGCATTCTTTTCCACATGTTTTAAGCAGTGTAAAATAATGGAATATGGCTATTGGTTATTGGTGCTAAAAAGGAACAAGCTCTATATTTTCCTTTCCGAATTTATGATATTTCTAAAATTGTAATATAAACTCTTCATTTGCTAGCACAAACATTTATCTGTTACCAATAAGATGAGCCTTTTTAAAATAATAGGAAATGAAAAACCTCCCCAAGACTTTTGTATTTTTATCTCCAAAGTTACTATTTGGTAGTTGGAATTTTTGGTTTGATAGAAAAGCAAAGAAAAATAAAATAGAAAGTGGCTAAAAATCAGACTTTGATTCGACTTGTGACTTGATACTCCGACTTTTTTTTTTAAATTTAATTTATTTTTTTTTTCGCATTTGATTCTAGAATATTTTTCATTTAACTTTCATATGCAAAAAATAAAAAATAATGAACGAATAAACAATAATATTACGATTCTTGCCAATTTATACTCATTTATTAAGGTTCTAAAAAAAAAAAGTCTTGGTATGATTTAACTTCATCAAGCGTAAATAGTGTTTTTATGCAGTGAAAATTTTTTTTTTCATTCGACTACTACCGTGCTATTACCGCAACTAATGGTTTATCTCTACACCAGAAAAAAAAAAACACTTGGCCTTACCAAACTAAACCAAACTACACCTTAGCTTATTCACGCCTCTCCTCCTTCACCCAAACATATATTATATATATATATTCTACTTGTAGCCTTAAATAGTATCAAAAGTTGAATATTTATTTTATCAAGTTTTTATTTTTAGTGATTTTTTTAATATAAAGACGAGACAGAATTATTTTTTTACAGCATAGTAATGATTAGTGCAAAGAAATTAGTTGGATCAGCAAGAGTTGGAACCTTCGGTCATGGCAAGTGATTATTTTTATTGTTGTTGTTGTTCTTTTGTTCTTTTGTTCTCAAAAAGACCTTGTCACCCTGAGATTTCTTTATTGTACTATTAACTACCTTACTAAAAAAAAACAAATGAATGCGAAAAAAAGGTATAATAGGAGTGAACCGAATACTACAATCCGCCAATAACAGTAACAGTGTCAGCACCAGGCAAATAGTACTGGGTTCGAGATATCTCTGCAATTCAGCACCAAGACAAAGCAATTTAAACCATATTGAACCTTTGCAAACAAGCGATAATGTAAACACTCGGCAACGAAACTCGCAATTACAATTACAATCCCAAAGCTCTAAAACATTTTTTGGAACACGTCACCATCAGTTGCAAAATTTGAGACTGGCTGAGATTTGTGTAAATATTGTAGCTGATGGTATGCGCCAGAGACGGTGGTATTCGGCCGAAAAGCCACAACCGGGCGCTGAAAGTGGAAAAGAAAAGGACAGTGCACCACCTACCAAAACTACAGATGCCAAGGATGACCTCACTACTGCTCAAGAACAGCAAGTAACCAAACAGTCAGAAACCAAGAAATCTACACTTTGGGATAAAGTTAAGCATGAAGCCAGGCATTACTGGGACGGAACCAAGTTGTTTGGTAAAGAATTAAAGATTTCGACTAAATTGGTCATCAAGGTATTAGCTGGTAATAAGTTGACCAGGAGAGAAAACCGGCAATTGAAAAGAACACTTATAGACTTGGTGCGATTGGTACCGTTTTCTCTATTTGTAATTATTCCATTTGCCGAATTGTTGTTACCATTTGCACTCAAGATATACCCAGACTTACTACCATCGACTTATGAAGACAAGGCAACAAAAAAGAAAAAGGCACAGCAATTGACCAAAATCCGTAATGAAATGTCGGTATTTTTGAGAGGAACCATTAAAGAGGGATTAGAATTGAAGAAAAAGAAAGAGCTTGCAGAAAAGCAACTTATTGAAGCCGGTCAAAGCACTGACACTGTTGTTGACGTTGAGAGTATTGAACCAAGCTTTGAGGATGCGGAACGTATTCTTACTCAATTACGCTCGGGAAAGGATGTTTCTAACCAGGACATGATGAAACTAGTTAAACTATTGGAAAACAATCTTACGCTAGACAATCTCAGTAGACCACAATTGATTTCCATATGTCGATATTTGGGAATTAAATCGTTTGGAACTGATAATTATCTCAAACACCAGATTCAAAAGCGTATGCAGTACATATTGGCAGATGACAAATTGATTTCATCTGAAGGCGTTGAAACATTGACAATTCCCGAATTACAAAGTGCTTGTATAGCAAGAGGAATTAAATCCGCTGGTATATCCCCCGGCAAAATGCGAGAGGATTTGGAAAACTGGTTGGACCTACATTTGGTTCAAAAAGTTCCCGCAGTCTTTTTAATTCTTTCTCGAATTTTGTTCCGTGATACTGTTAACGCCGATCTGCATCACGATGCTCTTAGAGTTACTCTATCTTCACTGCCTGATAACCTAGTTAATGAAGTTACTTTGTCTTTGGCTGAACGTGAAGGTACTGCTACTAACAAACAGAGATTGGAAGTTCTTGAAGAACAGGAAGAGTTGATGGAGGAAGAAACTGAACAAGAACAATTGAAAAAACCTTAAAAGAAGCCCCCCCTCCCCTTCTCTTTTTTATCCATTCTTTTCCCTATAGACATAATATAATCCTATTCTATTGTTTTTAATATGCTGATGTTTGAATGTTTGAATGTTTGTAATTTTCAAGAGTATATGTATTTTTTTTTTCTTTTTTCAAGAAATAATAAAAAAAAGTACAACATTGATTTAGAAAATCTGATATTTTTGATGACTTTTTTATTATTTTTGTGACAACGCTTTTGTTTTTGTTTTAATTGTACAAAGTAAATTCAATTCCTTTTATATGTCATCTTTGCTCCCTTACATTCTTCCACTCCCAAAAAAAAAATATATATATATATATATCAAATGGACCAAAAAAACATATTAAACCAAATAAAATCAATCTTACTAAATGCCCTAGAAAGAAACAATTCGATATTACCAACCACACTTATCACACAACTTGTCCTAACTCTCTCTCGAACGATTTCAATCATCACAACACCCCAAACACAAACGGGTGCAACAGAAAAAGCTGAACCCACGACGGGCACGAATGAGGACTGTATATTTTTGGCTATTGAAATCTATGCCCTGTTGTTAGGTGCGAAGGCCACAATCTCGCCAACACCAGTATATATAAATAGGCATATTGTGTTACGGCCTGTCCATTACATGTTACCATTTCCTGTTGCTGAAAGGATTCTGGTGAGTTTGGGACAGTTCTTTGGCCTAAAAGATGTGTCTAGTGATACAAGAGATAATGTAAATAGTAACAGCAATAGTGGTGGAGAAGAAAAACAAGAAGTAGAGGGGTTTAAATACTCTAATAGAGTCAGAATTCGGGCTATCGAAGTCTTTGAATTGTTTTTAAATAAAGTTGAGTATGTTATACCAATTTCGCAACAGCCTGAACTACTGCAGAAAACACATGGCGGTAATTCGAATATGAACATGAATATGGATCTTCCAAATACTCCGGGAACTGACTTGGTAACGTTGGCCGAATACCTGAATATGCAAAGGCAAGCGAATTACTTGGCATTTTGTATTTGTGGATTATTGGATAATGTGACGGATATAGAGAACAACCATAATAACTTTAATGAACATTACCTCACAAAGCAACAACAACAAGAGAAAGAGAAAGAGACAGAGAAAATAAAAGAAAGAATCGAGATTCAATTAAAAACCATTAGTGAAAAGACGTTGGAAGTACTAGGTAGCTTGGTAACAAAATATATTGCAAAAAAAACGACACTGCAAAAGTATTTTCCAGGATTAGTATCCACGCTTGTCAAAATCTCTGTGGGGAAAACAAACTACACTAAACAGCACATAACGCGTTCTTCTACCAACAAATCCAACAAATCCAAAAGCTACAATAATAATACCCATAATAGTGAGAATGATAATAACAATGATGATGGTACTGTTAGTCTTGGATGGAATGGGACTAATGAGTATGGCAGAAAAAAGCTGTTGTTTTACAAACCTAGGCTCCGATGCCTTGCTATGGAATTGTTAGGAGCGCTGATTTCCATTACGCTAAACAATGCCGATTTTATTGATGAATATAGTTGGTTTATAAAAGACAGTTCAACAAGAGCACTTGGTTCGCAAAATGTTGCTACAAAAAATGATAAAATAGGTGGTTCGAGCGAAAGAGCGCTTGATAAACGCCTAGGATTATTTGCTGGAGACGATACAGAGATAAAGGAGAGCTTGGAACGGGAGCCAGACAATGATAATACCGTTTGGGCACTAAAAGTGTTGGAAAAGCTAAGTGTTGGGCTGAAGCTGTTGGTAAAGGAAAGGTACAGCGAAAGTCAGTTGGTTCGGCGCGCTGTCGTTAGATTGTTTGGGACAATTGTTTCCAAGTCGTATATATGTTTATATAATGTTTTGGGGCTATCTATCCAAACATTGCTGATATCACTAGACCAGTTCTACAACAATAAACAGACAAGTATTGGTGCGGATATAAGCAATGAGGTCACGCAATATCACAACAAACCAACAAAGCCATCCGAGCTATTGGGAGCAGAGCAACGAGAAGATGCTGAGTATACCATTTCCATTCTAACACAATTTATGCAAGATGTTCTGGGAAAAGATGAGGCTATGGAAAAAAGTACAAAGATAAGAAACAAAGAGGGTATAACCCAAATAGAATTGGGACTGCAATCTCAGCTGAAAGCCCAAATTATAGATATTTATGATAAACTTTGGGATTTATTTCCTAGCTACATGCAATCACTAAACGAACAATCGTATTACGAAGGTCTGTGTTTAATGGCTAATTATTCGCTATGGTTGAGTGGAGACACAAGATACATGTTGTCAGAGGGAGAAAGAGACGTTGATGACCAACAAGCTGATATCAAACAACAGGCTTCAAGTATAATTCTGGATCGGTGGACTAGTGTAATAGTACCTTCATTGTTATCGTTTACTTCCAAGCCAGATAACTATGATCGTAATAGTAGTGGCGATGAGAGTGTTAGTACAACTGGTGGGAAACTCATGCTTGAAATAGTTGATTCTGATTCCAAAGCACCATTAAACCCATTATTTAATAACCTCACAATTCAGGATACTTCTAATGATACTACTGGGACTATTGCTGGTAATGATAATGTAAATAGCAAGAATGGAATGGAAAGGCAAATAACTTTATACTTTATTAAATGTGTTGGGTTGGTTGGAAACTATAATGTGCTAGCAAATGAACTATACAGAATGATCAACAATGCCATATACACACATTTAAAACCACAATTATTGGACTTGCTCAATTTGATTTTGACTGTTTCGCTGGAAACTATTGACTATTCAACTGTTGCTACACTCTATGATGATTATATTTCCATGCTTAACGCTTTTACTAATACTGATTCCAATAGTAATGCCAATACCAGTACCAGAATGACTGAATATAGCGATAGTTTTTCTATGGACACAAATTACTACTATTCACAACAACTGGCCGTTCTGGAAGGCTTGTCCCTTCTTTGTAAATATTCAGACAAATCATTCATCATTTATAGTATGGAAGACCTGCTATTCCCACTAATTCTATTACAATCCGACAAAAGACTCAAAACAGCTTCATTCAAGTGTCTACAGGCGATATCTACCGCACTGGATCTCACAAGCATTGACGAGTTGATCTCATCTAACGCCGACTATATACTAATGGGATGTTCTAGACAGCTAACCCGTTTGGATTTCTCCAACGATGTTCTCAACTTACTCACAAACACAATTAGGATAATGGAGCCTCAAAACGCCATTACTTTTTCTACTGATATTGTGGATCTTGTCATGGATTCGATAGACACGCTTTATAGCCAGGGAATCTATACAACTCCGCGATCCGAAATATCCTCGTTTGCACACCACTTGTCTGCCTCGACTGTACATCCGTCCAATGAATTGATGGATACCTTGTCATTTTTAAATACGCTCTCCAATTGTATCCTCAAAACCACTGGATATGTACACAAGAAAGACAATATCTTAATTGATAACATGAAAAGTGCCAAAAGACGGCTGGTTACTCCTACGTTTGAAGTTTTGGAAACAAGAATACGCACACATCAATATGGATCCAATGAACACTATAGTATCGGTACTGATGAGTCAGACCACTCCAATGAGCTGACGAACCAATCTGATAATGATCCGCTTTCCAAATTAACCACTCCTGCCAACAGAAACCAAAAGTTACTAATCAAAATGATCCTCTTTTCCAAAAATTATATTTCCAATTCTGATCCCTCAATCCAACTACTGGCAATCAAGAATTTAGAAACCTGTCTTAAATCCCTTGTTGATACCGAAGAACTTCTCCCTCTTGTGAATGAAACTTGGCCTCTACTTGTCAATAATTTGAAAATCGGAATCTCTACCAACATCTCTTGTTTTACTGGCATTGGAAGTGGTGGTAATCATATCCCTTCTACCGATATCTATGTTGTTTTGGCATGTCTCAAAGTTATCAACTTGATCTGTAAACTCTCTGGAGATTGGTTAATCTCAAGAATTCGTGACGAATTATTTCCAATACTAAAGTCTTCAATATTCCCCTCGTCACCCTCGTCACCCTCGTCACCCTCATCATCAAAATATTCTTCTTCCTCTGCCTTCTCTGCTACCTCCTCTCTATATAGTATCATTCCAAAGGATCACAATCTACTATTATTATCCAACCACTCAAAGCTCTTGTTAGAATCTCTCAGCCTTATATCGACTATTTTTACTGTTCTTCCTTCTCTACCAGATCCCATCCCATTCGACCTAATCTCTTTAGTTGTTGAACTTGCATTCCATCCGACAATTGCCAATATCCCTTCTATTTCGGACGCATCCTTTGACTTACTTCTCAACATATGCTGTCCTGCTTATCCTGATTTACTCTGGCTAGCCCTACATAACACCCCTTTGATATTTACATCCACACCATTAGCAAAGTCCAAAATTGACAAACTTTATAGAATGATAGATTCACTTGAAGATTAGTTTACAGATACAGTTATCTGTTGATTCCATATTTACATTCATATTTATAAATACGTTTTTTTCTCCCGTTTTTCCAGTGTAATTGTTATCCACTCAGTATTATTACTCTTTTTCCTTAATAAACAAAGACAAGTAACAAGAGCCATGAATTACCCTCCCCCCCCCCTCATGCGTTTATCTAGTATATATAAAAAGAGTAAACAAAAAATAAAATAAAAATGATATCACTAGAAAAGACCCATGTTGCCTAGAGTCAATTGTTTTATTTATTTTGTCTTTATCCGAAAACCCACAAGTTAAACTCCAAATACACGTCTATATTCTCTAATTTTCTCGAGATATGCTACATATTTTTCTCCACCATATCCCCCCTCAATATATTCAATGATAGAATCCAACTTGACTATAGAGTAAACCGGAATGTTCAAAGTCTTCTGAATATCCATGACCGCACTAGTTCTCTCCTGCTCTCCAGCACTGTTGTTGCTACCTACTTCTTGTCTATCAATAGCCACCACAACACCTACAGGAATCCCGCCAGCCTTCACAATAACATCAACTGATTGTTTTATAGCTGTTCCGGCAGTAATAACATCGTCAACAATGAGTATACGTTTACCCTTGATTTCCTCTGCAGTTGCACCGACCAAATTTCCACCTTCTCCATGATCTTTAACCTCCTTTCTATCATACATAAATTGGCAGTCCTTGTGGTCTGAAAGTGCACTGGATACAGCTGTTACAAGCGGTATCCCTTTGTATGCTGGTCCAAACAACAAGTCGAATTCTACCTTGCTGTCCAAAATCTTTTGGCTGTATAATTGACCAACTGTTTTGATTGCCTTTCCAGTATTAAACTGTCCTGCGTTAAAGAAATATGGCGAAATGCGGCCCGATTTCAACTTGAATTCTCCGAACCTCAAGACATTAAAGTCGGTTGCCAATTCTATAAATCCTTTTTCGAATTCCTTCATTTTTCCTTTTCTTTTTTCTAGTCGTATTTTAGCTCCTTTATTTTTACTTTTATCTTCTAATGAAGAGGGGGGGGAGGTGTGATTTTTATGATTTACACATACACTCATTAATTTTTTTTTTACATTGGGTAGTAAAAAAAAAAATTTTTTTCGATTCGTTGATGGATAAAATCGGACAGTAGGAATATGGGTCAATGTCAGGTTAGTGACAAATTAGGTCTTTGCTTTTTTCATCTGGAATGGGTGAAGGTAACAAATAATGAGGGCAAAGGATCAACAACATATCATTGTTAGGACAATGGATATTATCTATACTCGCTTTTGTTTTTAATGTTAATAAAATAAAAATATGATAAAAGTTGTTTAATAGCAGACAAGATTGATTTATTGACAAACCTGTCTTGCTCACTTTTGACAAATATTCAAAAGTATTAAAAAAAAATAATAATTCAACTAAAAAAAAATATTAAAAATTACAGAAAAGTAAGAGTACAAGGGTTTTAAGCGTGGGTTACGAGAATAAGGTGTAATAAAATAATACCCATACATTGGTATCCATATGTTTATCCATCACAGTGTCGTAAGCCACCTGTGGATATTTCCCCGCCCCCCCTCCACCGCCTTGCTTTTTTTTTTTCTCTTTCTTTTTCGTTTGCTTAAATATATCAAATTATCATTTTTGAGCAAACTGGGTGGTGTGGTGTGGTGTGGAGTAGAGTAGAGGGAAGGGAGGGGAGCGGGAAAATGTGTTGTTCTTTAAAGATAAAAGCGCATATAAATAAAAATACAAGTGTGAGATTCATTCTTTTTTTTCTCTGTTGGCAAGATTGTAAAAGTATTTTTTGGTACAAAAGTTTGTTTTTTTGTTTGTTTGTTTGTTTGTTTTGCTTTTTTTTTATGCCTACTCACTCGGCATGCACCTCAACGGATTCCAAGAGTGTGGAAAAATCCGTGACCGAGTTTGAGGGTGAAAAAGAAGCAGGGTAATGCACCGTTGAGATTTCAGTGGTCTCGAGGCTATTTTCATATAGAAACGCAACTAGATTGTTGATTGAAGGGTTCCTTGAGTCGATGTATTCGGTTGAAACTGTATTGTTGGCTTCTAACGTTATTCCAACCTCTGTGGCTACAAAGGCGTTCCATTCTCTATTGTCAATATACTCTTTAATCAATGGTCCCAGCTGTTCATTGTTTGAGTCAACAAGCTCAATAATCGTTTTGACCATTGCTATCAAGTGACCCATATATCCTAATCGCACAGGACCCGCTTCTTTGTTCGAATTGTATGCGGCAAGAACTCTTTGCGGAAAGTTTATGGTAATGAAAAAATGTTCAAAGACTTTCATGTTGACATTGCTGTCCAGTGGCAAGGTAAGGATCCCATCTATCATGTTGTAAACCACAGTGTGGAGAATATTATTCCACGGGTATCTGAAAAATAGATCCACGCAGCATGCTAGTACACCCTTTTGAATGTACGCATCTCTAATCAACTTCCCAAAGCTACCCAGCCATTGCCTATCTTTGAGCAAGCCTTCTTCATTCAATAGGTTTAAAAGAGCGGTTGAGGGTATTTGCTCCTCCAAGCCTGGTAATGTAGAGCACTCAAACACTGCCGAAAGTATTTCGCATGCTCGTAATCTTTCAAAACCAAGCGGGATGTGCTGACCATGTGTTGTTCTGACGCTGACATCGTCAGGTCTGGGATAATTTAGTATCTCCAGTATACTATCCAATCGCTTTGTGATTGATAGCGCCAAGGGACACAAGTCGCTTCCTAAGCTGTCATTATTGGATAATTTGGAGTTACAGCTCACATGGATTAATTTTATAAGAAAGTTCACACCGTTTTTGAATGATGATGACGAGTTTTCTTCGTGGAGGTCAAGCATGTATGACACGAGCTTTTCAATAATTTTGTAGCTTTTAAGGCTGGTGCCTATGTGTCCTTCTGTGGTTCTTCTAGTTGAAATAACGTCGAGAATATCAACAAGCACTTGTGCTCCTTGTTCGTGTACCTCTTCTTGGTTTTTTGGATGAAGCATCTCAACCAGCGACTCCACAAGGTTCTGTGAATCCAGCCATGTAGGTATATCCACGGAATAGTGTTCAATGCTGGAGAGTTCCAGCAATATATTTACTACCTGATCGTTCTCAACATTGGCCAAGATATTGTTTACAACATCTTTTTGCTTTAGCATAAACTTTAGAGTCTTAATCTTTTTGGTGCGCAAAAGCTTGCAGATAATCTGGGCAGCATAAGACAGTTTATGTTGATTTCCATATCCCTTTTCAACAACAAATTCCCATAGTCTTCTCACGTTTCTATCCTCGTCGTGTTCAGCATAATCCTCATCGTCTGATGACAAACAGTCATCATCAAGAGATAGCAGATCCTCAAATATTGACTCTTGGATTACTCTGTTGTCGCTCAACAACACTTCTGATGCCAGCTTGGTGTTCTTTATATCCACTGGGTTTCCATACGGTACTTGTGACACAACGATATCTACAAGTTGTGATATAACACTACCAGTGGATAAAAAGCCAATTAGAGCACGATTGCGTCTTGTCAACTCATAAAGGAAGTCATCTTCCTCTAAAATCTTTGACAAAGTGTCTTTTGTTCTTTTTTCACGCAGTAGCTGTTCTATTCTAGAGTGCTTAAGACATGAAACTGCATCCATACTGTGTTTTTTTAATTTTATTTAGCGAATTAGAAATATTTATAAACTATTATGGGATGTGTGCGCTCTATTTATACAAGATCCGTGTATTATGAAATTTTCTTTTTTTTTTAATTTTTTTTGCTAAAAGTGAATTTGGGTGTGTGGATGCCCAGCACTGTTTATCTGCCAGGTGGTATTAGCTTTACAATATTTTGTAATTCTGCAAAATGTGCCTGAGAGGCGTTCTAAACAACCACTGCCAGCTATGCTTTTCTTTTTTTTCTTTTTTTCCTTTTTTCTTTTTTAATTTTCTATTTATTGCACGCTAACTACAAATGAACAAAGTGGTACCAGTCACATTCATTATTCCCATTATTTAAATGATTATCAACCAAGAGTGTGATTAGCAATTACCTTTAATTTGTATTTAGTATTATTTTTTTATTTCCCTTTTTCCGTTTGCATTTTTGCCCCCTATTAAATATTAACTATTCTAAGTTTGTCATTCCCACTAATAAAGGTACCTGTTCTTCTCAAATTTATCATGTGTCATCGCCAATTGTTTGAAGTCCCAGTCAAGTTTCTTTGCGCACTATTGGCTATTGATACCTTTTTCGATTATTGTTGGCCTATCTTGTTCTGTTGGCGAATGCTTTTCAAATCTCACACTTTTTTCTTTTTTTTTTTGTTTTATGTCCTGTAATTCACTTGGTTTCATTTCGGTTTGGTTTTCCTTATCATATTTTTTTGGCACAAATATTTTTTTTTCCCACTAAAAAAACGCTTCGACCTATTCGAAGATGGTTAGCGAACCAATGGTAGCTCGGATCACACATTTTGCCCTATTGTTTTTTCATGTTCCTGGCAGCTTGAAATTTTGAATGTCTATTTTTTAGTAATTATGTTTGAGTAGATAGAGACCTCAGCCATTTTATAATAACAGCGTATTAGCTAGTTTGTAAGCCGCGTAACTCCGAATAAACTGTGATGCTTTTATACTGCGGTTTGTGTGTCGAAACTTTCTAGAAAAAGTCTATCATTTTGGATGGCTCTCTGCTTGATATTTCATTAATACAATCTGTATACTTAGTATAACACTTTAAGTTTGGAATAAGGTCATCCACACTATTGATGAGAGATAATGTGTGAGTGATGTAAAACATATACCATAGGTATATAAACAACAAGAAAAATAAAAATAAAATGTCATAGATATGTTTGTATTAGTTTTCTCCAACTCTAACCTTTAAAAGAAAAAATCGGGTCGGTGATATACACATTTTTGTACATTTAGATGGCCATTTGTTATCTGGGGCGAATGGTTAGTAAAGAAAATCGGCGTAAGAAAAAGCATGACCGACTCATAATACTTGTAGATATATACCCACAATTTACTTGTAGTATATCTTTTTGTAACACAATGCATTTTGTATAGCAAACGGAATATTATCAGGCAACCTTCTTTACTACGACAAATAATTCTTTGTTTAACTGATTAGCTTTTTACATCAAACAATCCAACTTCCGTGGACAGTAATGAGGCAGTAGTAAGTATTATATTATGAAAATTTGTATCAGGTACAAGCAAATAAGTAGGAGGGGTGGGAAGGGGATGTTTATTAAACTTCCATACCCAGAGTTCAGATTGTTTAGAGAATCCGTTTTTCTGTTTAAAAATTTTATAAGCTATTGAACAGAATTTATTATATGCCGTAGTCTAACCCTTTTATAGTGTTTTTTTTCCTGGTATACCAATTAATACTTCTTGTATAAATAAAGTTACACTCGTGTAGTATCCCTAAAAACCATACTGATCAAGTATGAATATACGAGCTAAAGGAATGGACAGAAGAGTGAGTATATCAATACAAGTACATTCAAGTATTGTGCGATTATTTTGGCCACTTTGTCTTCCCCATTTCCCTCATATTCCACAAGGTAGAGCAGGCTAGCCCTGACACCAACTTTCATTATCCAAATATTGCCAGTAACTTTTTCATTTACTTTTTTACGGAAATATGTCCTTTAAATACATCTGACCTCAGTATTTTCAACTATAGCATGTGACACAACATTCTTCTGCACATTGAGCATGTGTTATAATTAATGAAGCTATTGTATGCAATCATGCCATTTAACCAATGCAGTGCAATATAAAAAACCTTAATTTTTTAGTCTTTCTGGTACAACGAGTAGGTTTTTGTCTTGCATTCTGTTACGCCGATTAACATATATTTGTGAACTGGTCTTGTACTTTTAATCTTGGTGCTCATATATCCAGAAGTTTGGGTGTTATCTCGTCATATTTACTCAAAATATACATAGTGATGTGTGTGAACTACCACTTTGCTTTTGTAACGTTGAAGGTACATCTCCCTTCCCGTTATCATGAGCAAGTTTCATAAAATGTGCATACCTTCCCCTTCTTTCCCATACCTTTATCCTTAACACAGTTTGTAATAGGTTTAGGGTTTTTAGGCCACCAATTTTGACTATTTCACGCTGCATAGCCATTGCTCAACACATGCTCTATTAAAATGTTGTGTTTTAGAATTAGCTTTAATTTATTTCGATTTAATTAGATCAAGAACAAATCATTATTTACAATACTTGCCTAAATGTTAATTTTCTCGAAAAACTCAGCGTCACAATTTGAAATTCAAAACACTCCTGCTCAGCAATCTTTGGCCGGTTGGTGTTTATCTTACCTAATTGGCTATTTACAAAATTATTAATGACCTACTATTAATTTTTGCAAAAAAGAAAACGAAAAAGAAAAATAGGCGTTTTTTATACGGAAGTATACATAAACGATGAGCTTTACATAACCCATACAAAACACATGCTCGATGTATTTTCTCAGAGTTTATATTGTTGACGCCCAACAAAATTAGTTGTCAAAGTACATTCAACTTGCCAAAACAAATCTTATTTTACAATATAGTTTGCTGGTTTTCATTAATCTAATAAATCGAACTACCTAGTTAATACCTTGAGTTTCCAGTTGATTTGGGCTTATCTCCAGCATGTTAAGATGCTTAGGATAGAGTATCGCTTGTTTAAATACTAAAATATATAACACTATACGAAATGTATTCAAAGATGGGCCTGCCGCCACATTTGTGCATCAAAATAAAAGTTCATTCTTTTTCTTTTTTTACTTTCTAACCCTAAACCTCAGCCTAAACTAACTATGCGTTTTCATTTGTTTTTCCAGATACTTTCTCTGGCTACTTTTGACCAAAAGTCTCAAGGATGGGTTGGCTTGTATTCTAAACTGAAGAACGTATCGAAGCAATCCTAACCAGTCTCTGCTTTCTTTAATAGACTAGGAAAAATGGCCTGAAAGTTAATATGTGTAGCAATTTAACCAATTTGTTCAATAGATTATGATTTGGTTTTTTTGTTTAAAATTAAAAATTCCGCTTCTTTCGGGTAAATCAAGTCAAACCTAATCAAAACCCATTTGAAATTTGTACCACAAGTACATTCCGTTAAAGTTGAAAATTATACTTTTGTATATAATAACCTCTAATCACAAAAACAACAACAACAAACAATCAGGAATCAGCTTTACTATAAATAGACAGACAACTATAAAACTCAGTATTTTTGTTTATTTGACATCAAGTCGGCTTTTTAAAATAGTAGCAGGCTATAAAATTCGCTTTTTGACAATGCCTTTTTTATAACTACTATTACACAGATACTAGTAAAAAGAGCACCAATTTGTCTATTAGATTAATATCATATATCATAGCCATTTTTAGTTCTCCACGATACCGATTACTCTGCGTCCCAATATTAGCAAATTCACCATAGGAAGAAGAGATACAAAAGCTGCAAAGCAGGTGAGTGAATTAAAAGAGTTCTAGGCAAGTAAATATGTGTGAGCTATAAACGGTTATATTGTTTGACTATTAGAATGGGGCATTTATACGTTCTAAAATAAACAAAAAAAGACCAAATTATTCGATGAACTAATATTCATTTATTTATTATGGGTATCTACCTCTGTATAAATCGAATATTCGAGTATTTCGTGTTTAACTAATTATTTGTTGTGTTGCTAAGTTTGTTTGTTTACAAAACTTGGTGATTTTCATAACACATTGATATCTTGATTAATTAATTTGTAACAGTGTGTTGTAAATAGTAAAACGTTGAAGCTAACTATAAAAGGATGTTAAGAGAATAATAATACGTTCCAAGCAAAAAGCCCATATTCAACTTACGCCTCCCTCACTCTTGATAATAGATATATTGATAGCCACCAGCTTTGCGTGTCAAATGATAAAGTAGGGTACACCATTCCATCCCCTTTAGATTAAAACCTTGCTAATGCAAAAATAGAAACAAGTACTGCTGATCTCTAATCTAGAAGCAGTGTCATAATTACAGCGGAGAATAGCACAAGAGGACAAAAAAGCAAAAGAGGAAAAGCAAAAAAATAAAGTGGTGTACACACCATTATAAACCAAAAGTAATAAAACATACTTTCAAACACCTTGTAAACTATCACAAACTCAAACTCCTAGTAGAAAAGACAAAGATTAAAAATACAAAAAACAGCAATGTCAGGTAAAAAGGACATAACGGCATCTATTACCGAAGAAAACTTAATCGAAACACACGAAATATATCCCAAAAACCAAAATCTAACGAGTATTAGCACTTTGTTAGACGTTCGAAAGAAATCGCGGTCGGGAGAATCGGTTTCTGCAACTAAAAAGGGAAACGGACTTTCTGCAATTGGGAAGGAAAAATCCATTGCTCCACGTTTATCAGAAGTGAGCGCAGTTTACGTTGAAAACATATACGATCCGGACCATAGAGTTTCTGAAACTACACAATTCATAAAAAGCAAAGTCAAAAACCGACATGAAGCATCTATAGATTCGCATACTGGATATTATGAAGATAGCATGAAAACCATGCTTTCGGAGTATGTAATTGTTGAAAGACAAAAAGTGTTTTTCAATTTGGACAACAGTTCAGCTATGCATACAGCCGTAAATGGAAAGTCTTCACTCGAAACAAAACAGAAAACAAACATTGACGCACAAGGAAATATTAGCCGCACTAGCGGGAACATTGATCCAAGGTCAGGCGCATCGAAATCAACAAGTCGTGGTATAGGTGAACACACGGATACAACACAAAAAAATTCCTTTATTTCCAACCAACTGACATCTTTAAGGCATCAAATAAACAAGCTTAGTTTCAATAGCACCAATGAGTTTAAAAACATACTGTACTCCTCAAAAACTAAAATAAAAAAGAACAAGAACCATGGCGAATCGGAGGTATCCAATGTTGGACACAACAATATACAAAGAGGTGCTTTTGAGAGTTCCGCCTCAGAAGCTGTACCTACTAGTCCTAAAAGAGTTAGAGATTCCTATGATGTATCTTTACAAAATAGATCTTCGAATGTGTTTAGGCACGCGCCTCTAAACAAAAAGGACAAGAAGAATCACAACATCAGGGGTTTGGAAATTAGTTTGCCTTTTGACGAAGGAATGCAATTATGCATATGCTGTAATCAAAGGTTCTTGAAAATCAACATGTTTATGTGCAAAGCAGGTCATACAACATGCTATTCATGCCTAAAAATTCTAGCAAAAGGTCCAAGTAAAAGGCATTATGAGGGCAAAGCACCATGCCCGCTCTTTAGTATATGTGGAGATGCGTTTGTACTTCCAAAGGATTCCGACTCGCGTAACACAAGCCGGGACAAAGCATTATCACAAATTGGCGAAAGCAAAGCAGAGATTGTTGAGGTCGGACAAAGCGAAGAAATTTCACGTGAAAAGTTGCACAAAAAGACCAGGGGTGCAACCATTACCACCGGGACTGCGTTCGGAAATTCTGGAAAGTATGGCTTTTTTTCTGGTGGTAGGATAATTTCGGATACAAGACTAGATCTGATCACCTTTTTAAAGGAAAGTGGTAATGGTGAAAAGAACGCAGCGTCCAAGGAAAATAACACACAGGCCAATGTTAAACCAAAAAGACGTGGTTTTTCAGTTCAAAACTATATTCACTTCAACTATTTATCCAGAAACAAGGAAAAGGACAAAAATAAAGAAAGGACCAAAAGCACGAGTACCACTAAACACAATCACGCTGGAAGTGACGTCCAACTAGGCAAAGATAATGAGCATATACCGGAAGATCTAAAAAATGACGCCCTTGCGGATCTTTTGACTGATCAGAATAGTTCGAAAAAGTCGTACAAAAAGGATGAAGACTTTGAAAAGATTCTTTCACTATTGGATGAGTTAGAAAAAAAGAACTACTCGGCACGCGAGAGCACATGTAGTTCGATGTTTTCAGTCAATGACAACCGAGTCCTCTTAAATTTCAACGAAAATGTGCTTTCCACGTTTGAAGGTCTTAATGATCCAGCAAAAGAGTTTTCCGTGTTACAAATTCAAGTTGATTACGAAAAGTTGGTTAGAAACTACAAATTTATTCACCAGAAACTGCGCAAAAGCTCAATGTTTTCCCCCAGAATAGGCTCGATGGTTGGCTTCGGCCCTGGTGATGAACTACTTGATGAAGGAAAAAGGGACCAGGCAAGGATGGCGGGCATAAGGTACAGACCATCATTTGCTGGTAGATCTGTTTTTTCCGAGTCACTAAACGTGCAGGATTATGTCGATAACAAGACCTTTAGAAAAATCATTGCTAACGATATAGAACGGAAACGACGAATAACAATAAACAGATCTAGATCATCATACAAGGCCCACGACTTTTCCAGAAGTTTCAGTGATTCAGGCTCGATGCCATTTGGAAGCATTTATGGGCCTCTGTCAAAATCTGAGATTGATGTATACGATTTTAACTACGACTACACCTATCCCATTCAGGACAAGTAGTTTAATATTTTCTAGTAATTAGCTCTTGAACCAAACGGGCTATGAGAAATACAGAAAAATATTTATAAAAAAAAGTGTTAATAGAAAGTAATATAGACACTGATATATTTTTGATAAGCGTACCAGCAATAATTCTAATAATAGCGTGTTAATAAAACTTGATAGCACAGGCATATGGCAACACGGGCAATGTTTATGACTTATTGCTCTTTTCTTTTCATTTTCCAACAAAAAAAAACAAAAAAACAAGCAAGCAGGTGGAATGTTATTCTAAAAGTTGCAAAGACAACGAAACAGGATCCTTGGAGGACAGGATTAGTATAGCTCAAGAAGGGTGTGGAAAGACAATGTAATGTTTAGCGAGTTGATGTGGTGAGATATAGTTGATGGCTCATGCAGCTTTTTGATTTTTTATAGTTGGAGGGAGTTACTAGAAAAAAGTTCAACATGTTATATTAGAATATATTGTTTAGAAAGCTAATAGTTGTAAAAAAAAGAAAAGAAAAACGCAAAAAAATTCGATAAACTGATCGTTAAAACACATGCATCGAAAAGTGGGGGGGGGGTAAAGAAGTTGTAAATAAATGACTGGTCTGCTCAATAATCAAATTCTTCTTCATCGCGGTAAATCCAGGCGGTAAAATCAACGCCTTTCTTGTCGGCATACCACCACATTCGGAAATACCAGGGTATGAAACCAATAACTATTGATACCAATCCCAACAGTGGAGAAAGGTAGTATGGGTATGCCCCAGCGGTTGCACCAGTGTTTATGAACGGGAAGATGCTCAAGTAAACTGAGACAAGCACAAATAGAAGCAAAAGAACAATGTTGGCCTTAAACTTCCTTCCCTTAAAACTGGGTAACCTGTGTCTCAGAAAGATGACACCAGCTGTTGTTAGACCATAGAATACCCAGACAGGATATTGTATAAAATCAACAAGAAACTCAAAGATATCACCGGGCGGTGGTGCAAACAGAAACACCATTGTAAGGACGAAATTGAAAATGATAGCGTTCATAGGGGTGTTGTACTTCTTGCTGTATTCTGCCAGCTTTTTGCCATATGGAATATACTCAAACGTGGCAGCAGCCTGTACAATCCTTCCAACTGCAAACACCTCTGCAACAAGTGCCCCAAATACCGAGAGACCGATGAGCAGTGGTAGAATAACTTGGCCTGCAGTCGTGCCAAAAACCTTGTTTGTAAATACGGCACCAAGAATTTCGTTGGCATTTATAGCCTCTTGAAGGGGAACAACCGAAAAGTACGCAAAAATAGCGAGCAAATACAAAATAGTAACAGCAACTATCCCAAGTCCTGCGGCACGGGGAAGATCGCGCCTTGGGTTTCTCATCTCCCCAACAGAACAGCAAACATTTGCCCAACCATCGTATGCCCAGAAAACTCTGTTCATAGCAATCGCGTATGCGGCAAACTTGGCTGATGTTCCAGAGAAGCCTGTTGACCAATTGCCAGCATCTGGTATCTTCTTAACTCCTCCAGCCAGTGCGACAATGCCAGTGACACTGATGATAAGGAGGAGGAGTATTTTTAACGCTGTTAGAGCGTTCAATAGCCTTAGTGACCATTTGACACTAAACATACAGATCAGTGAAGCAAAGATGATTGCTGCTGCTGCAATTCCTCGGTATATCCAATCCTTGTGATTGTATATTGTAGGATACTGTGTTTGCATATTATTTCCACCTGCTAGGGCATATACCCAATACTGGGCAAACACAGAGCCATTAACAGCTATCCCACTTGGAATGATGCTAACAACCATGCACCATGCATAGAGGTAACTAACCAACAATCTTGGTTTTAAATATCCGTGGGCTAGATAACGTAAAGATCCTCCATTCTTTGGGAACATAATCCCAATCTCAATAAACGCTAGCGCACCACCAAACGAACATATTCCACCGAGGGTATACAAAACCATTGCCATTAGTGGTGTACCCGATATTCTTGCCACAGAGGCTGGTGTTGAAAAGATGCCGGATCCTATCATTAGAGCGACCGACATCGCGGCACCCGATAGAACACCTATGGTTCTCTTGCTGCCATCAGCATTATCCACCTCCGCCAACCCAGGCGACTTTTCGCATTCCGCTTGGGGCATTGTATATGTATATCTTGATTTATCTATTTTTTGTATTTCTAGAAGAGGTGCGCTTACTGGATCTCCTTTAGCTAAGTGAGTGCTATTTCTATGAAAACACGTAGTGTTGCTGTATTAAATGCCATAAGAGTAAGGGTATTTATATGTATGTTATTTTCGGATTATGCTACGGATCTTTTGAGATCACTGATATATATTTTTTTTGTAGTCCATTTAGGACGAACACCATTAAATGTGTAATTACAGGTCATTCACATGGTCTTCAGCTATAAGAATCAAAAGTTAGTTAGTAACATACATGAAACATACAATTGGGTAATCTATTTTGATCAAATCTGAATGAAGTTAATAAAAATTTTTTTTTCACATTTTGATCCTAATGATCAATTCACTCACCTAAATGTGATATTTCCGGTTGTTAAAATGAACCTTTAGGTCCAGCAACCTCCGATTACAGTTGTTAGCTAAGATCTTTTTCAAAATCAACGTGGAAATCCCCCCCTCCCCCCCTTCCGCAATAGTATCTTTTGGATGGTAGAAAATACCTGAAAGAGCTGGATGATGCTGTCCATTTTTATTTTGGGTGTTCAGCCTAACCCCTTTTCAAAGTCATCTAGACACATTGCAAATAAGATCCAAGGGCTTATTATCCGTCGTTAGCAATTGGCCAAATCGCACTTTTGTCCCAAATATCAAACGGAATATCCAATAGACCCCAGGGATTTCTCAATCTTTAGCCTATAGTGCTCTACACTTCATTGAATACAGTTTCTTGACTCTGAGGTTGAGCAGCCCGAATCATAGTGAACGAGTGAATTTTCAAATTCTGAAACTACTAGACATTTAACACTCTTAGGCTTTGATAGTGGGAATGTAATTACTGATATTATTAGAAAAACAACGCTATTAATGTGTAACAACAGTATTATATAAGGTGAACTGACACAGTTTTTATTAAAGCCTGCAGTCATTCCCAAATGAATACTGGACGTAGAAATTTCGGTCAATGTGCGCCTTTTACCGACTATCTCGTGAATTCGTTTTAAAAATAGCACATAATGTCTTAATAATGGACATTGTTGATCGCTGAGCTGACAAGAGACAAAAGCGAAAAAAAATAACTATATTTTCCTATTGATTTTCTTTGGAAAAGTGATGCGTGTTCATTTCAATTGTCTCAAAATTGGGTCTGATTGAAAACTGTTTAGCAGAGTTTAAAATCTTTTAAGCTTGTTTATTATAGTTATCCTTTTATCCTAAAGCTTTAATTTTTGTGAATAGACTAAATCGACTAGAAACTTTGATTTCAAATAACAATGTATGTCCCATAAACAATGCCCAGTAACATGAATTTAAGTGGTCTAAGTTAGAGCCTGGTTCTTGTATATTTAGAGGCCGAATCTGATAGCCTAGTCTTATTTTTTTTCCCAGTTCCACTAGTTAAAAATTAATCTAAACAATATAAGCAGTCATTTTTAAAAAGTGACAATACACTGGAAATAAATGTATTTCATTCAGAGCATGTTGGAGAACAACAACAGCAGCAACAAAGTTTTTAGAATGTATTTTCTTAGATTTGTTTTATCAAGCACAAAGGGTAATGCTGAGTTAGAATACAGAGAAATACTCAAAAAATACACAAAAATAGCTATGATTGAAACAATCGGAGTATTGGTATTTAAAAAGCTCAAGAACATGGATTACGGAATAGTTCTAATACAGGCAATCACATACAACAGGAAGAGAATACTTAGTAAATTGCTCAAAATGTATGTAGTAATCGATAAGAGTACATCGACGATTGTTTACAAATGAACCTTGTTTATGAAAGAGCACGAGTATCTAGATATTGATATTGAAGGTTTTTCTCGAAAGGTAAAGAATTACTTAGAGATCTGAAAGATATCAAAACATCTGAGTCACTTTACATCAGACCACCAGTCACTCAACAAATATATCTACTACTTAGGAAAAAAAACATCTAATTCATTAAAAAGCGCGTATATTGAGATGTTTATAGATGTCTGCAACACCAACATTGAATTACCTCAGATATAGCCGGTTCTACCAAGAGAGAAATTAGATTTATTTACAGCAAATATATTATAATTTGCATATTGGTCTATTTAGATGAAGCCTGTAAATCAGACTGCCTCGAGTTGCTAAAGCAGATTTTGTATCTAAAAACCTATGCAATTATCTCTTTCAGAAACTCATATTGTTTAAAAATGAGTTTTCCATTGACGGGTTTTGAGAACTCGTTAACTCTACTAATGAATATGGATATACAACTAAAATGAATTTTTTGGTCTATATTGCGTACTCTTATTATTCATTTTATTGGGATAAGAAATATTTGATAAAATTTCTTAGTGATATCTACCCAGGCACGACTTACAAACAGCTACAATTTGATACAGCTATACACTATAAAAAGGGAAGATTAGTGGTGATATATGTTGCGTAGTTGGTTTTCCCTTTGGCTGGATTGTTTTGTGTTGTCCCGGCTTTACCAAAGGTAGGGTTCGTTTGCTTCATTATTATTTTTTCAACTTGTATATTTGGATCTTTATAAAGTATCCTTTTATTTTGTAGCAAGTTTTATTTTGTAGTGTTTTTAAACTTGTAAAAAAAACTAATATTGACTACTGTTTTAACGACTAGGAAGTTTGGTGAGCTCCTCTAACAATCCTCTCTTTGGGTATGTATTAGTGTGTTCCAATCCCTGTGTATATTTTCAGGTTTTATTTTAGTATTTAAAAATTAAGCTTTATTGACTTTTGTCGGACGTGACCGGGTAGGTCACGTTCTTTGGTCGGGTTTCTGATAGTCAGAAACTCCTGCTTAACTATC
>LSSK01000071.1:29865-81843 GCA_001969505.1 Zancudomyces culisetae | reverse complement strand
TTTTTTTTTTGCCTTGGACTAAAAACACTTTTCCAATTTTAGTTCAATGAACTATTCAATCTCTCTCCTTTTTTAACTTTCAATTCCCCTCCCAACCCCCTCACCCTACATGCATCTCTTAACACATTACTAATAAAGTATTTAGAAATAAACCCTCAAATACGAGCCAGTTGGGAAATAACCAAGTCTTGTTAATGTTTGGAACACATCAACCCATTAATTACATTTCAACCCCTTGCGCTTTTTTCTTTTGTTTCTGCTCTTTTTAATTCGCCGTATCCAAAATCTATTATTCAAAGTACAAGTGTGTAAAAAATGGCTTTTTACACATAGGGTCCAACACCATAACCCATTAACCCAAAACTTTATCATGATTTTTTTTTGTCATTTATTTGCTTTTAGTTTTTGTTTTGTCCTATGGATAAATATGCTGCCAATTGGATATGTATTTTTTTTTTTTCTCAAGGTCATGATTGTTATGTAACTCGCTACTATATTTTGATTCAGCTCTATCTTTTGGTTCCATTCTATTTGCCCTGTTGCAATATACAATTAAACAATGAATTTGTTGGGCTTTTAGACCAGTTTCCATAATTACCAATCAATTTCCCAGTTAGCCAACTTTTGTTCAATTGTTTTTCTCCACTCTTGTAAATCATCGTGAACACTTCAAGTATACCCAAAATGTTTTCGTTTTAGAACGCTTTTCATCTAGCTTTTGCTCGCCTTCTACAAACTAAACTGCGTTGAATCAACAGTGATGTGGTAGCCGATATGTGCCGTATCTTATTATAAAAGCTATCATCAAGTCAGTGGAACAACGCATTACAACGATGTCAAAGAAGATAAACTATACACTTGGATGCAATGTTTACTACTCTCTTGTTAAAGTTTTTCTTTCTTTATTGCTATTTTATCATCATTTTTTGAGGGGAGGCAAAAGATCTTGTAAAATGTCATTGACACCAAGACTCTGCATTTGAGAAAAGGCATATTCTCTCTTGCTTTGAGCCTCATTACCTATTAGAGTCATGAACTTGGCTTTTAGAAAAAAAGGAAATCCAGCAAATAGCTAAAAGTTTACGGCAAATTTCTGGTTGTAATTTCTCTCAAATTAGAAACCATTAGCAACTCAATAATCTCGGCAATCTCGGCAATCCCAGCAAATCACATATCTTCTACCAGTTGCAGCAATCTATGTTCTTTTTCTTCACTATTTGGCCATATCATCTTGTCCATCATATCTTAAAGAATCAGCCTGCAAAGTATTTTAGCGATAGCAGAAACATCCAAAGATCATTAATACATAAGTGTAGATATCGGCCAAGGCGTTGATGATTAAGAGATAATTCCCTTTTTCTAGAATTTTCATCTGGGTCATCGGATTCCGTTTACTACACATGCTTTTTTTGTGTGAAAAAAAAACCATTATATATTAAACTCGGGTATTTGTGATTTTGTGATATATAAACGACAATGGCAGCAACAGCTTCCTTGGTAGTTCATGTTCCTCTATAATTTTTTTAGCGTCTATGCTCTTATGTATTTATATAAATTTCTTGTTTGAAAGCAAGAATGCGTCAACACTGAGTTAGACCCTTGTGATATGGGCTCTTTACATATTATTTACATGGTATATATGGTATATATGGTATTTTTTTTACATAGTTTACACTTCAAATGTATTTCTCTTTGAGAATAAGACACGTCTGTACATACATTATAAATTATTAAACTTTGCTTTTTATCTTTTACTTGATCATTATCTGGTGGTTTTGGCAATCAGATAATTTGCAATACCACCTTATTTCCAAGCAAAGTCAGAATGCGCTTCTTTATATATTTTGCATGGATATCATAATGGAAATGAATAAAGAGATGTCACAAGGGTGTAAAGCCAGTCTGTGCTATTATAATTTTACTAAGATCGGGTAGTCCCACCTAGATGCACTACACTTAGCAGAAACTAACAATAGGAATATCTGTATCGTTGACATAAGATGAATATATCTTTTTATATTTTCTAGCATCCATCAGCTGTTTTTTGGTAGATTCCATTTGAATAATAGCCTCCAGTTTATTGGGAGTGGAAAAAGATACTACTTGTAGTGACAACAACGAAAGTGGCAAACATACTGAGCTAGCATTAACAGTCCTGCGTGTTGGAATCCAAATTTTTTTTGTGTCTGGATAGATTTTGTTATCAAAAATATTCAACTCAGAAAAAAAAAAAGCCAGCCTAAAAAAAGTTTTTTTTATGTTTTTTCTGCTTTGTCTCGCTATTTTTTTATTTTTTTCATTCTTTTTATCATTTCCTCAAATTTTTGTTATCCGTTCAAAAAAATAAAAAATAAAAAAAATAATAGGCTCAATCTATCAGCAAAAAAAAAAATCCCTGTATCAGTAAATAGAAATTCAGTTTTTTGCACATTAAAAACTTGGTTGAAATTATCAATTTTAACTTTTGCTAGTTGCAAAAAAAGATAAAACATCTAGGCTCCACAATAAAGAATATTTTCCTATATCTTATTAATTGTTAAAAAGGTAACATTTAAAAATATATTCAAAATCAAGTGTTTTATACATTTAAAACTCTGACTTGGCACAGTCAAAAAGTGTAGATTCCAGCATTTTGATTCGATTGCAGCCCTATAAAATTCCAGATTATAACTTGCCATTCCATACAAATTTAATAGATTTTAACGAGATCAGTCATAAAAAGGAAAACATATAGATAAGATGCAAAGACTATTTTCCAGAAGATTAAACAAGGTAAATATTCATAATCCACATTTAACTATTTATTTTTTTTCCTTCTCACCTCCAATCTGCGATCCATTGGGCCACACTTAGTATTATGATCATGATTGAAAGAAATGATAAAATGAGCAAAGCTTAAATTTTGAATTTTCTTTAAAAGCATTCGAGAATACTGGGGTTTTGCTAGTTGGAGATGGCAGAAGAGAAATGTGAATGACTACTTGGAAAATGTTTCAGGTGGCTGGGACCCTTTTTCTATAATATTTTTCAATTTAGATATAAAAATCAATATTTGAGGATCAACACGAGAGGACTATGGCTAGGATGATCTATTTGAATTAGACTAGGCATTCAGATTGCTAATAACGATTAATTTATTTTCAAAAAAAACAATAGGGATTGTTGTCCAACTTGAACAAGGTTACCAGATATTCCACACACTCAGGACCAAAGACACAAGTAACTACTCTTTCAAATGGATTTACAGTTGCAACTGAAACAGATCCTTCAGTCAAGACAGCAACAGTAGGAGTCTGGATCAATGCAGGAAGTCGATTGGAAAACGAGGCAAATAACGGCAGTGCACACTTTTTGGAACACATGGCCTTCAAGGTACGTATGCTATTCGCATAGTGAAATATAAGTTTAAAATAGTAGCGGGGATACAATAAACTAAAAATTTAGTCAAAAATGCTAACAATACTGGTAATATTACATGAAATATCTAGGGAACCAAAGCAAGAGGACAACATGATATCGAGTTGGCCATCGAAAACATGGGAGCACACTTGAATGCCTATACTTCACGCGAGCAGACAGTTTACTATGCCAAGGCCTTTGAGAAGAACGTTCCTGAATCTGTTGACATTTTGGCAGATATTTTGCAAAACTCAAGATTGGACGAAGGAGCTATTGAGCGTGAGAGAGATGTTATATTGAGAGAGCAACAAGAGGTTGAAAAAATCATGGAAGAGGTTGTGTTTGATCACCTCCATGCTACTGCCTTCCAGAGTAAGTTTATTTTCCTCATGATGATCGCTTTGTATCTTGTGTTTTTTTTACAATGACTTACATGATCAATAAATATAACAACAATAATAGACTCATCACTTGGATATACCATTTTGGGTCCAAGAGAAAACATCTTGTCAATCACCAAGAACGATTTGACTAAATACATTGAAACCAACTACACCGCAGACCGCATGGTTCTTGTTGGCGCTGGTTCCGTCAAACACGATGAACTTGTCAAACTCGCTGAGGCTAAGTTTGGTGGCTTGAAGCCAAGCAACCCACCATTCGCTTTGCAAACCACAAGAGCCAAGCCACCTCGCTTCTGGGGATCCGAAGTCCGTGTCCGCAACGATGACATCCCACAAGCCCATATTGCTCTTGCTGTCCAAGGTGTCTCATGGTCACACCCAGACTACTTCACCATGCTGGTTCTTCAATCCATTGTTGGAAACTGGGACAGAGCTTTGGGTGCTGCTGGAAACATCTCATCCAGACTCTCCCAAACCGTCTCCAAACACAACCTGGCCAACCAATACATGTCCTTCAACACCTCTTACAACGACACTGGTTTGTGGGGAATTTATATGGTTTCTGAGAACCTCACTCACCTCGACGATTTGGTTCACTTTACTCTTAAGGAATGGAGTCGCCTTGGCGTTTCTGTTTCTGAAGCTGAAATTGAACGTGCCAAGCAACAGCTCAAGACTTCTTTGTTGTTGAACTTGGACGGAACCACCGCTGTCGCTGAAGATATTGGCAGACAAATGTTGACTTATGGAAAACGTGTTGAGCCACGTGATATCGCTGCTGCTGTTGACCGCATCACCGTTAAGGATGTTCATCGTGTAGCCTCTGAAAGAATTTGGGACAATGAGCTCGCTGTAGTTGCTCTCGGAAGTGTCAATGGTGTACCAGACTATAACCGTGTCCGTTTCGGCATGTCCTTCATGCGTAGTTAAATTCTCTTTCCTATTACATTCACTATTATTACTATCCCTAAAATAAATTATTGGCTCATTTGATCTTGTCTTTTTTACTTTATTATTATTTTTTTGTTGAGAGAGTGTGGAGAGAGACAGAGAATATGTGTGTGGGGGGTGGGGGGATTCTAATAAGTACTCGGAGAAAATGTTCAACTTTAATTTTATTTTTTCTGATAGGAAAAAAAAACACCAACAATACTGACTGCGTTTGAGTTTCTGGTCTGTTGGGTTATGTAAATACCAAGATATTTAAGGGCTTGAATGTTGGGGTGCTTGGGTGCTTGGGTGCTTAAGAACTTGTATTATTTTTACTCGTAATACAAGTATAGTTACTTTTCCTGCTTAAACAGAGTTCAGAGAGGAGGAAAGCGTGCGCCTGGGCCGCTGGGTGTTGATAGGAATGAAACTGACTACCGGCTGTGGGAGGGGGGGAGTTGAATCTTTTCCAAAATTGGCAAAAGTGAGGCCTGGTACACAAAAATAGAAACTCTCATCCCACTTTATTTGCTTATAGTTCATTTCAACAGGATTCACACCAGTTTCGACAAATACCTTATCCTCGCACCCTTGAGCCCAAATACAACGACTCTAGGTATCAGTAAAAATAATAATAATAGGATTCTGGAACACCAATATGGTTTGCGCCCCCCACCGTTTGTATTGAGTGTTATGTTTCTCCACAGTTGCCAGCGTTTATAAACGGGATTTACTCACAACCTAAACTCGGGTACCCGAACCATGTTGTGTTTTACAGCATGTTATATAAATTTATGTTCATAGGTATACTTGGCGTACTTTTCCCAAAATAGATTCAGGTGCGCTAATATATCACTGAGTTCTAATTACGCAAAAAAACGCATGGTTATTTTCCTCTTTTTTCATTTCTGGGTATTTACGTAAGCGTATTTGAAAAAGATGATCCTACTTTTTATCCCAATTAGACAAAGCTTAAACATATGTGAATATCAAGTGATTTAAAGTAAATGGCATTTTTGATATAGCAAATAAAAGCGGTTTATGTAATCGTTTAGTTTGTTATTACTATTGGCTAATAGAAGCTCCTATCACTGAGCGATATAAAAAAAATGAATATGAGTGGGGTTAGGGTTAGATTTGGTGAGTGTCTTCACTGTTGTATCCAATAATCCTCTTGCTTTTACTTCTTTTTTTTGGGATTACAGATACGATTAGTGCCTTAACCATTATCATATGATAAATCGCCAATACTATTAGCTGTTAAATCCCGTTTACATATCCAGGAACTCAAACGCAAAACCTTTTAGTGCGATTTCCTTTTAGGAAAGAAAAAGTAAATCAAACTTACGATTTGATTCATTTTATTAATTTGATTACATAATTCTCTATTTACAGATTTAAAAAAAAAAGGTACACTCCCAATCATGTTGCGATTAACTTTCATTTCCCCTCTGTTGCTTTTTTTCTCACTTATAAAAGCTTCCTGACCAATTTAGTTTTGACCAACTCTTAGCTTTTTTTTAAAGAAAAAAACAGTATACCTTCTTACGAATATTATAAAGGGGGGTACAAGTGGTAACTACACACCATTAGCCTCTAAGATCGATTACTTTTCAACCTTTAGATTTTCTGATATTTATATTCATAAATATCAATATAACCTCCCCTTCACCCTACCTTTTATTTTTGGTTTATTACTGTTTTTATTATATTTATGATAAATTAGATATTATCCCTAGGACCTGTTAGATATTATTAGCCAAAATATAATTATAAGAATCAAAAGAACAAATCCGATTCTATTGAAAACAACGAACAGGAAAAACATAGAAGCCTGAACCTAGAAAAAGAAAAGAAAAGAAAGGAAAGCGACTTAAAACCAAAAACAAATAAAGAAAACAACATGAAACTCTCTACAGCAAAAGGAATCGGCGGTGTACTATCTGTCTTTTTGACTCTTACTTCAGCTCAACTAGACTGTGATAGTACCCAGAACTACTGCGATAGCGAAGGAAACGCTGTAAATTGCAACAAGAATGCACTCTCTGTCAACGCTTGTCCACAGGGCTTCCAATGCATGGTCATTGATCAGAAGGCTGTTTGTGTTGATTCAAAAGATCACAACGACGCATCAAAAAATAGAAGAGATGGTGGTCTATATTTGAGACAGGGAACCGTAGGAACCCCAGCTTCTACTACTGCAAACGGTAAGCGTTTATTTCCATCATTGTCACTCTTGTATTTTTGTAGAACTTTGATCTATCTTTGCCAGAATTCATGACTCTAGTCAGCTGGTATAAATAGACAAACCATCAGCTTGAAAAGAACTCACAAATATGTCTAAAGCTACATATTTACTTAATACACTCAGGTTCGTATTAACACTTATCTTTAAAACTATAGACTCACAAGAACAAAACGCTCCCAGATCAACACCACAAGCTGTAGTCACTCAAACAGTAACTGCTTCAGGCGCGCCTCCATCCAGCCCGGCACCATCCAGTCCAGCATCATCCAGCCCAGCGCCAAACACACCAACATCAGCATCCCGAACAACTTCGTCAGCTGATAACAACAACAACAACAACAATAACAACAACAATAACAATAATAACAACAATAACAGTAACAACAACAACAACAACAACAACAACAACAACAACAACAACAACAACAATAATAATAATAATAATAGTAGCAGTGATAGATCATCTTCAAGTTCATCCTCTTCTCAAAAGACCACTACCACACAAACTTCGAATGCAAAGACTACCACTTCAAGTGCCGTTAGTACAAACGATCCTTACTACTGCCCAAATGGAAGCAATGATTTCTGCTTGGACGACAACACACTAATGATCTGTAGAGGAAACAAATGGGGGTCTTTATCGTGTAACTCGAGCCAAATCTGCTTCACTGATGGAACCAAGAATAATAAGGCATCCTGCGAAGACAAGGACAAGGCCACAGCATGTAACGTACAAGGTATGTCCAGATGTGATGCCATTAGCGCCAATGCATACTCTACATGTGATGGTAAATCCTGGGTATCCTACCAATGTGATAATGGTGAAGTGTGTCAGCCAAAGGGTGAAGATGAAATCACCTGCGTTCCTGCAGACCAAGTTGATGAAAGCAAAATAACTACAATGCCACCTGCTACACCCTATGTTCCCCCTTCATATGCTCCTAAAAACGCATATCCTTTGACTTTTATCTCCATTTCTCTCTCTCTACTTTCTACAGTTTTGCTGTTCTCTACACATTAATCAACTTTTTTTTAAATTCCTATCTATCTTTTTTTATTTATTCTTCTTATCACGTATGCTTTGATAGTTAAAAGTAAAGCATTTGTCGCGAATCATGGTCTCTTTTGGGCTGTTTAACATGGTAGTGTCAAAACAGTGTCAACATTAGCATTGTAGATTTTCGTTTATATAATTCCTTCATTGATGTGTAGTAGACAGCTAAAAAAATTCTAGTAAATCTTAATAATTTAAAACATTTTAGTTCATCTATAACCTTATAACGAGTCAACAGAAATTCAAATCCTTTGTCATCTGAGAAAAAATAATCGAGATATTAAGCAGTGATTGCATCAAAGTAATTCTATCAGTGAGCTTTCTGATGTCAAGAATATCCGAAACCTCGATCAACTCATTTGTGTGGTCAATCGCAACCAACAAAACGTTGTATCCGGCGGTCGCATAACCCAGCATGTATGGCAGATGATGTGGTATTCCTATCTTGTTCTCCTTCATTTTATCTGTTAACTCCTGTGCTATTTTACGAACACTGCCTTTCTTTTTTTCCTCACCTTTAAACACCAGCATCTTGTTCAAGTAAGTTAAACAATAATCTGGTCTTAGTTTTCCTTTAGTCATAGAAACCTCAGCCGAGTTTCTGTTATACGTAAATCCAGGATTATGTAGCTTCAGCGCCTTAAACACAGGACCTAGTATTACATCTATGTTTTGCTGTAGGAACGCTTCTGTGGACTTTTTATCGCCCTCTGGATCCCTCGCAACTCCATGTATTATTTCAGTCTCAATCTCTGAGGAAATTTCATTACCAAACTCAAATGTCTTGCCAAACTTATCCTCGAGCTTGTACTTCTTGATTCGTCTGTACAGGTGTATGTAATGGCTTTTGTTTACCCTAATTTTCTGTCTCAACCCTCCTGATAAATGCGTTTTTAATTCACTGAGTTTTGGTATCTCATTGCCTGAGCTGTATACTGCATCTACAAATTTCTTTGAATCAATCAATTGGTTTTCTTCGTTTCCAACACTGTTTATACTACTGATACTGTTCTTGTTGCTCTTTTTTACAAGCGTTTTGGACTCACCAATGTTCATCTCGTTGATTTTAGTGACTATTTCTTCAACTTCTGATTTTAATCGATCCAAATCAGTAAACTTTAGTCCACCTGTTGCACTTTTTTTGAGACTTGTATCTGCAGTTGAATCTTTGGCTTTCAAAAACTCTGCATACATGCTGTTTACGTGGGCTCGCAACCCCGTCAAGAGATTTACACTCGGTTCAACATCCTCTTTGCTATTTCGTTCCATTACCGGTTTTATCTCTTTATCGAATGTAAACATAACTCTGTCGTGTTCGTATGAGTTTGTGGTACCTGATGCCAACGTGCTAAACGATTTGCTCTTTTGCGAAATTTTCGACTGCCTAGAAACAGCCCTTGCCGCAGTTTTGTTTATATCCTCAGCTCTATCAACCGGGATAATCGGATCCCTTTTATCGTCGTCCTGGCTGTTCACAGCCTTATTTGCAGTCCTACTCCTCGTCTGTACTCTGCATTCTATTTATATAGTTAAACTCGCTCTATAGTCTATTTTTTGAATAAAGCTAAATAAAAAACAAAATAAAGAGAATTGAAGATAGCTTCTTGCTGCATAGGAAGTACTAGCAAGTATAGAGTTACTCACCTTCTGGTTTTTTGTTGATAGCTTTATGTGCTTCACCTTTTGCTAGCTTTAGTTTAGCATCATGACTCCCATCGGCTACCTTTGCCTTGATACCACTATCTATACTAACCCTTAGGTCTTTTGGTATCTTTAATGTTGTGGCTACATTTTCATTACTACCTTCTTTACTACTAACAGTCCGGGTTCTATATCGTTCTAATATCAGACTATCACCTTTCTCAACTACGGTTTTTTTGGACATTCTAGTATTTAAAGCACACTTGATTTTTGTTAAATTTTGATCGCTAACTTTTTGTACCATTATTCTCAACATTTGAGTCAATATAAAGGAGAATACTGGATACTAATATATCATTTGCCTATCACTATCTTATTTATTTTATTCCTTTCCAATACACGTAGAATTGGTGCTATTTATATCATTGTTGTCCTCAAAAAAGTGATAAGTAATTGAACACAGAAACTGTTTTTTTTTACCATAAAGTGTACTATTAATCTTATTCATAGTGTATTTATTGAAAAATTAGCTTTTATACTTGATTAGCGGATAAAGCATGTGTGTCTGCATTTGGTCTACATTTTCGGGCCAACATCACAAGATCTGTGCAGCTGTGATAGCCAAAATATTTCACTATTCTTATTTTCACAATATATATATATTTAATTTCAGTTATCTATATGTTCACACGCTTAGTTTGTGCAATTATTGATACGTTAAGGTTAACATAAATAATTAAAAGTACAATATTCATCATTTTCTTTTAAATATACTCATGATATCGAGGATGCTAAAATTGTGACCAAGTTAAAGTTGGCATACGCAACTGTTCTCTATTTCTATGGTTAATTGGTGTATTTAAAGCGCACAAGCTGTCCCAAGACAAAATCCCATTTTATAAGTGTATCACTACAAACAGGTAACCGAGAAAAAGGGCCATTTATTTCAGTTTATTTTACACTAGCATTTTTTCCAGTTCCATGTCATAAAAATAAGCAAATACTGGTTTTACCTAGACCTAGAGTAAGAATAGTTCACGTAAATTGAACTTTGCTTTTTTTTCCATCCATTTTTTCCCGTTCTTGTCAATTGGTTCGCTACACAACAGGCTTGTTTTTGTATGTCTTTTTTCGGTATGATACATACAAAAAAAATATCATAACACTTGTTCAATTTTTAGATTAGTTAATATTTCTCAACCAGGTGAATGTATGTTTTATTTTATATCATTATTATTTTATTTTTTCAAAACATGAGTCGAGTATATCATGGGAGATGTGCTATATGTCATATATACATCATAGATACCAAATGTGTGGTGTATGATAGTTTTTTCAGGCTGAAATGAAGCTTTTAAATCAAATGTGTGTGCACGTGAATATATTGTGAGCAGGTTCACAGGATTTCGCGGTTTTGCAGTATTTAGCACGTCTATTTTTCTGCCACTTTGTTGACTCATGAGGATCCACATAGTATATTATATATACACAGTGCAACATATATTGTGAGTAAACAGAGTTTATGCTAGCAAACCATTTTTGATACAATGGTCATTCGATCACGGAGGTAAAAATCACTAAACTTAACCCGCTTTAAAAGCAAATAGCTAAACAAAAATCTAAAAGTTGATAGCTGGAAGTTGGGAGATGTCGACATATTTGAGTGTCATAAAGCTACGTAATTGCCCTTTACCAGGAATTGTGAAGTTTTTTTTATTAAGATTAGTATTTATCGCATTTGCAGACATGCAAAAGCTGAGTAGTTGGTTTGGTAAGTACAGAAATGACAATTAAAATGATGGTGCAGGTTTGATAAAAAGATGCAAATAAAAAAAGATATTAAATCTATTCCTTTTTGGCTATCAACCCAGATAACATATCAAAGCTGTTCCCATCTGGTTGCAAACTATACATGGTGTAAGGGTATGAGACTGACTGAGCCTTCAAGAAGCCTTGATTTGTATCAATTCCAATAATTTTTGCATCAACATAATCATAGCTTTTCAGTTTAACAATTTGGTCTCTATTTTTTTAGTTTTTAGTTTTTAGTTTTTAGTTTTTAGCTTTTAAAGCAACACCCACTACGTATATAATTACAGACACTAAGTCAAGGTGTATACAAAAGCCCATACAAAACCATTAAAAACTTACGTATGGAGCCAACGGCTGTAATACAATTTTTCAAAGCTGGAAAACCCGGATACCAAAAATGTGTAATACATTTTCTCAAACTTGCTCAAGATGTCTGCTAATGCCTGTTCTAGCGACAAGTATTTAAGTTTTCTATTGTGCAACTCGTTGTACCTTGTGATTAGGTTGTTGATTGAAGTGAGAGGTTGGGAATTGTTGATATTGACTCCAGTTCCTAATTATTGAGTATATGTAATGTAAATATTAGTTGTTCATCAAAAATTAGTCAACTTTACTGCCCATATACCAGTAAACCTTGACAGTGAAATAAACACAACTAAAAAAAAAAGAATTTGATAAAGTTAAACGTACCAATAACGATAGAGAATGTTCCGTTTTCAAATGATGAATTCACCAGAGAACCGCCAAACTTCTCGGGTCTTTTACTATTTGTGTGATCCAGCGCATGAGTGCATATATACAGATCATTAGGCCATTTTATATGCAAGGGTAGATCCTATAAGGAGTTCATTAAAAATTCCACACATTATTGCAAACAAGTCATTATATTCGTTACGCATTTCCAATAAAATAATAAAAAAGTACCTGATAGCCTGGTTTAGAGCGCACAGCTTCCACAACAGCCAGTGTCATCAAGTACTGAAGCATAACTGCTGGCGCTGTACTTGATTGTGGGTGCTTGAAGAGAATGGAAAATTGAAGGCATCCAGGTGGAGAAACCCACATATTTTTACCTCTTCCTCTTCCACTGGTTTGCGTAAATGCTATGTTGACAGTAGGATTGGGCAACGCAGCTTGTATTTTTATATTTCTAACGACATAATTAAATCGTATCAGTATAAATCCTCTTTATATTTACATCTTGCTTAAAAAGACTTAGAAAAAGTAAAGAAAGTATCTTACTTTTCCAGAAATGTTTGAGTTGAAGTCGTGATGTCCGTGTATATTACCCAGCTACCAAAGTGTGTAGTTTTGTTCATGTTCATATGATTTTTAAACAAGGACAAATCAAATTTTAGTTTTTTATGGTCCAGTGATGAGGTTCCATAGTTACAAAAGTATAGCTCTATAGGACGTTTATCACCGCGAGCGTCTTGGGAGTCCAAGTTTTGGTCTTGATTTTCGGGTCTCGCTTGTTGTTCTTTTGCTTCCAACTGCTCTAAAATATCGAATTTAATATTATCGAAGCTGTCCCTGATCAAGCCATTCGAAGAGAGTGATCGCATTTTATATGTAAAGTTGGCTACTTCAGTAACAGAGACGTTTTTTATTGGCACTATATATGAAGGCGTTATCGCCAGATCATTTTCGATTTTTACTGGTTTAGTACCATCAGGCAACCAGCTTTCCTGCAAACCGAGATGGTAGAAAATCAAATCTAAAAGCTTCAGCCTATCCTGCTGACTTTTTTTTAAATCGTGCAAGACATGTTCAGGTAGAGAGTGTCTGTGTATGGAGAAGGCACTGTATGAAACTTCAAAGTGTACTCCGGACAAGAGTGCTAACCCTTTTCCCACACGGCAGAGTATCATTGATGGCGCATTTTCAACTACCTTATCTCGATTGTATGGGTCAAATACATCGTTTGGATACCATGCCAACACCTGAACTTCATTTCGAGTCCCGCCAGTAACATCATATTTAGTATCTCCTGCACCGACAAAATATCCTCCACCATTATAATATAAGAACGGGCTCTTGAGTGATTCAATATATTCCTTAGAGGCAAGATTCGGTGTTAGGACCTCAGTATTTAACCGCATCTTAACCGCTCTGGCACCTACCTCGCTGTTATATCTAAACCCTGGATATGCTGCGCCTCTACATTCTCCCGGAAAAAACTTGAGTGGTCGATCACCAATCACCTCGAGCTCACTATTAGGCTCAAATACACAGGTAGAACTGAAATAATATGCTCCCGCGCAGATTCCGAGAACTTTTCCCCCTTGCTCGACATATTGTTTAATTTTGTTGTTAGCCAAGCCTCCTAGATGTTTGAGATATTCTAGATCCTGCCCCCCAGGGATAGCCAATAATGCAGTCGAGTCTTCCCATGGCTCATTCGCGAGTTGGATGGAATCAACGACCAAAAGCGCATACCTATTTCTATATTTCTGTTTGAACATGTCGACAGTTTGAGACAATGATAGGTTACTAATCCCGTGGTTGCCGTAGACAAGGATGTTAATTTTTCCCATCGCGGTCTTTAGGGCCTCGGTGCTAATTTCAGGTATATCTTGTTAGTTGAAAACTTTGATGAGGTATGGAATTTTAATGTGAAACAAAGAACCGCTTGAATAACCATAAAGAAAGGAAAAGAAAGGATCAAATAAAAAGCACCAACTTCTTACCTTTTCGCCATTTTTTTTTGCTTGTTGCTTACCCTTTGGGATGAAATGTGTGATTGAAAAAGAGAAAAGATATATCGGCGTTTTTTTCTAGAAACTTGATTTATAAATGTATTATGATTACATAAAATTTTCAGCAAGGACTGATGAAATCAGAAGCAAAAATGCCGAATGGTGCTGGTATTGGAAACCCCGGAGTGAATGCAATTCATTTCAAGCAGAGTTGCAAGATAATCCAGATATAGTTCTTTTCCTTCTGGTTGCTTTTGTAGTTCAAATACACCCTTTATCAGGAAGATAAAAAGTACTTCAAATGCTTTTAAGAAAATGGGGGGAGGGGGGGGCTTTTTTTAGTAGATACAAGGGAGTTTAGGGACAAGCAATGATATTTGTTTTATAGCTATTGCTTGGAAACCCCCATATGCTTCAAATTAAAGTATCTGAAATCTGGAAAAGCTCAGGAAACAATTTGCTTGGCAGCACTATGAAAACTAGTCAGGACCCTAGAAGAACGAAGTTTTATTCGCGGGCGAAAATTGTGGTAGCCCTAAATTAACTAACACCATTATTAAAATTATACTACAAACAATAATGGTATTTTTCATTGCTTTGGACGTCATTTTTAGCAATAAAGGTAGGGTTTTTGGTGCAAATTCAAAGAAACAAAACTTTATCGTCAGCTCTCAATAGCTACACTTTTAGCAGAAAGTTAGCACATTTATCAACAGTTGGGCTTTGGACTTCCTAAGCTACAGGAATCCTTCCCTTACAACTCACCCGAGAATTCAAGAACAGTACAGATTACAGAACACCCAGAAATGAATGCCTCAAATTTGAATAAATTTCGAGAGCAGGTTCTTGCTGATGATACCCTTGAAGAAAAGGTAAAGTGGCCGTTATCTCGAAATATAAACAATTAGTCTGTTTTAATCTATTCATTTTTGGAAACAATCATAACAAAAAGAAGATTGTATGTAGACAAAATAAGCAATATATGAACAGGGCTTAACACTAGAATCTTTTTATTTGGTTTAGGTTGAGGTCAACCAGAGACATTTGATAGATAAAATACTTGCAAGGTTAGTTTTTGAGGCTCCAAATAGTTCTAGTGGTGCAGATTTCGCCACTATGTCGTTTGTAGTTGAATATATGTATATGTACGCAGTGGATACTTACTTTACAAATGTTATTAATCAACTTGAAAAAAAAAATAATTATAGATATTCAGCAGAGTTTACCATATATCGTGAGTTGTTACAAAACGCTAACGATGCGGAAGCCTCAGAGGTAAAGATAATATTCCATACTAAGAACAATGGAGAAGACAGTATATCTGAATATAGCGACGCAGAAGAGGTAATAGATACTGCAGTGGATGAAACTCAGGATCAGGGGCCGGAGGTGATGGGTCTTGAGGGAATTTACAAGACCGCTGCCGAGAAAAAGACCAAACTAAATGAACAGTATACTTCGGTTTCTGTTTGCAACAATGGTCGATCGTTCAGTAGTGAGGATTGGAAACGGTTAAAAAAGATTGCTGAGGGGAATCCAGATGAACAAAAGGTAAAATAACGTATAATATTCTATACAAACTACAAACCTGCGCGAAAAAGTACTCAGTAACACGTATCTAATATAAATGTGATTTTGGATTAATAGATAGGGTTCTTTGGAGTTGGATTTTATAGTCTTTTTTCAATATGTGAGGAACCGTTTGTGATTTCTGGCGAAGATTGTATGGCGTTTTATTGGAAAGGTGATCAACTATACACAAAGAAGGGGAAAATGGATGAAAATACAAAGGACAAGGATTGGACATGGTTTTTGATGCAGCTGAGAGAGGAGGATAAGGTAGTACCAGACGTGAAAGAGTTTGGCAGGTTCTTGGCTACAGCAATAGCATTTACAAGATTTTTGAAGACAGTGAAAGTGTACATCGACGATTCAGAGATATTTAGAATAAACAAAACGGAGGTAAGGGTAGAGACCCAGGGGCTATCGATAGAAACGGGGTTATTTGGAATTAAGCGGGGAAAGTATAAGCTTGAATCGCCACGGAATATTTTCGGAATTAGTAGGATTGAGAAGAGGGAGGTAGAAATACAGTGCCAGTATGTAGAAATCAAAGTTGAGGAACGATTTGTGGAGGAAATAGGGAAAATGGTGGGAGGAATGATACGAGGTGGGCTGGAAGGAGCAGCATTAAGCAGAGGAACTTCTTACTTTGAAAAAAAAATAACAAACTTTTTTTCAGGATGGTCAAGTATGTTTAAAAAGGAGGCAGAGAGCGTGCACGAAGAGCGTGCCGAAAGCCAACAGTTAAGGACCGGCATGGGTAATGACGAAGTAAAAGATACCAAAACAAGTACAGGCGCAAGCGCAAATAACGCTGACAAGAATGGTGGTCAAAAGTTTGAGTATGTGTGCAAGGAAGAAAAAATACGGCTGAAAATAGCAGAGGTTTATATTAACGTAAACGTGGATAAAAAAATGGAGGAACAAATGGAAAGGTCAACTAAGAAAAAGCCTCCAAAGACAACCACAATGAGTATTATATGGACGGGGCATAAAGAGCGGAAGGAAGCAGAGCTGCAGGTCAAAAATACCGGTTCTGAAAGCAAAAAGCAGAGCAACCTGGAGGTATTGGGGCAGCTAGAAGCATATCCGCAACAGGGGAGTGTGTTTATTGGATTTGCAACACACCAGACTACAGGGTGTAGCGCACACATGGCGGCAGCACTTATTCCCACGGTGGAGCGAGAATCGATTGATTTCGTAGACCCAGCATTGGCTCAATGGAATCAGGAACTTATTACGATATTTGGTATTTCGATGCGTATTCTTTACGATGCAGAGATAGAGTCGTTTTCAGGATATTTTGATAAAGCTGGAGATAATAAAAGCATTGGGGATATGCTTAGGGACGAGGAGAGCATGGAGATTTTCAGATCGAGCGCACAGGCAATGAGGTTCTTTACGCCACAGCACTCGGTGCCCAGCACAATACCAGGACAGCTTTTGCGGCATGTATTTTTTATGTGCACTAAGGAGCCCATAACAATATTAACGACGGCTGGGCCACTACCAGCACCAAAAGCTCGGCTTTATGTGCCATTTAGAGGGCAGCGATCGGCGAGCGAAATGCGCAAGGAATGGATAGGAAAAGCTACAGATCATCCGATGTTGTTGGATACTCTTTCACGACTTCCGCTGGTCACGCCAGAAAACTATGAAGACGGAACAGAAATGTTGAGTATGCTTATTGAGGCTGGACAAATCGTGCCTCTGGAAATTAGCGATGTCATTTTAGAATTGCGACGAAGAGAGGCATTGGATTGTAAGCAAGTTACTGGTATTTTACAGTGGATGTTAACGCAGAGTGGTGCCAGTAGATCTGAACGAAGGTCTTTAGTTGATAATATCAGAGTAAAAGTTAACGCATACGACTATGGGCATAAAAAAACAGGAATGAGGAAAGCCACACAAACCACAACTGAGAGTGTTGATGATACGTGTGTTGAGTGGCCAACGTTTGTAATTAGACTGGGGCATATGCACTACTTTTATAATAGTAAACATATGCCTGTGTTTGATATCCCTGAGCTAAGCAGCCTTGGAGCAGAAACTGTAAAGCGAGTGATTGGCAGACCACAGAGCGAGCTGCCAGTACCAGAAGAAACATTACCGCTAGCAATTTCAAACAACTTTACAAATTCTAAATTAGAGGAAATATTTGAGGGGCACTGGAATGGAGTGCGAAATGGTATTGAAGAACTTCCCGTTTCCAAGTGGTTAAAGCACATTGTTTTGAACAGCAAGGTGATGTATGGACTTACACAGAGCGCTGGATCGGGACCACAGAGTTATCCAACAGCATTTCAGATTTTAGCTACGTTGTCAAAGAATTGGACACGAGTTGGCTCTGAGCAGAAAGCCGTTATCATATCGATGCTGGATCGAGTACCAATAATTCCTACAGTTAATGGACTAAAACCACCGCAAGAGGCATACTTTCCATCAGCGAACCTATTCTCAGATGTGGCTATTATAACATCACAAGTAACCAATGGAATCAAGGAGCAGCTACTTCGAGAATTGGGCGTAAAAAAGCATGTAGAGTTACAGCAAATTTTTGATCGTTTGGAAACCGACTTAAAGTGGGATTATGTACAATTGATCAAATATTTGACGGGAATCTATAAAAATCTGAGCCACACAGAAATTGTGAAGCTTAAAACTGCACATATATTTCCAGGTGCATTGCTGCAAGAAGGATCAACATCGGGCCAACCTACTGTCCGGAACTACTGTGCCAACAAGCTGCTGTTTCCGAACGAAAAGCTTGCAAAATTGGGATTCGTGGTTCTCCACTGGGATCCGCCATACAAGAATCTTGAATATACTAGTGAATGGGACTTTATGTCTTCTTTGGGAATGATGAAGCATCCTGAACAGTTGAGTTTGTTACAGATAGCTGCCTCTGCTCCAATTGTCACAAGTGTAGTTGACAATATTAAGGACAGTTTCATAATTGAAACGACCTTGTTTGATAGGGAAATAGACGTTGACAGCACAAACAAGCGAGTATTGGCGCTGAGTTATCTTTTAGATAACTTTGATTCAGTAGAAGAAAAGTATTCAAAGGCCAAATACCACGAAATTGCGTTTTTGCCAGCAATAAACTGCAGGAAAGTGATGAATGAATCTCACGACGGTGGTTTTGTTTACAAATACTCGGTTCAACTAAAGTCGCCTGACCAATGTTATAGCGACCCTGCCTGTGGTGTTTTTGGATACTCAGTGCTAGATAAGAAGTATCATAGATATAGCGAACGATTAGGTGTTAAACGAGAGCCAAAGGCCAGAGAGTTGGCGAAAAAACTTTGCGAAACCAAACTGGATACGTTTGAAGAGGCACAGATGGTATTTGGATACTTGTCTAGCAGGCTTTCTGATTTTTCAGATCATGAACTTAAAGTATTGAAAACCACGAAAATAGTTCCAATATTCAGTGGAGATACAAATAAGGATAAAGAGTCTAATAAAATACAGTTGGCAAAGCACTACATATCACCAAACAGCTGTTATTTTAGTATCAAAAACGTAGAACTGGGAACAACAAAATCAGGCCAGAAACAACTTTTCCAAACAATTGATTTTGGACAAAAGGCAAATTTATTCCTTAGAAGCTGTGGAGTTAAGGATGAACCAAACCCAGCTGACCTGGCGAACAAAATGATGGGAGATGAAAACACACAGGGAGACATTAGTGGGCCTAGAGGCTTTTTGGATGAGATTGGGGGTAGTTACGATGAATACTTTAGAATGATAAAATACTTGGCAGGATATAGTATGGAGCTTAAAGAAAACTATCCGCATTTGTGGAGACAGATGAGATCAGTTCCATGGTTGATATGTACTCAGTATAAACATCAAAACCAACAAAAGGACTTGGGAAAAGAAAAAGAAAGTATCGAAGATGACCAATCAAGTACAAATAACCGCTTGGAATATGAGTTAGGATCAGTTAGCGATACAGTTTTGGTAGACGACACCTTTTTGGCACAACAGTTAAATCCAAAATGTTGTCCGAGAGACCCCGTGTTGGAACAGTTTTACGAAAAGCTTGGATGTTCTTGGCTTCGAAAGACCGTTCAAATCACAAACATTCCTACTGGTGATCCCGAAATCACCGAGGATTCGGAAAAATTGGAAACATTAATAAAGACTCGCGCCGCTTTACTGCTTTATGAGTTTAGTAAAGATAGAGTTACCAAACGAGGCGTGGACTGGCTGAGAAACTGCTTATCGGTTAGGCAGGTTGATAGAATCCAGTGCCAATATCTGTATAAAATATCTAAAACCAGATATACTAGCTACACTACAGCCTGCTGCAGCACGCTTTCTGTATCTTCAATGCCATCGTCTTCCTCATACTCTTCTTCAAATCGACAAGATAATAGAAACCGCTATACCAACTCAAACAATAACTCGAGTATATTCGGTTCGATTTATTCAGCATATATCCAAGCGGTTAAAGACGATGTGTGTATACTAATTGCACCAATTTCAGCAAACTCTGCTCCCGTAGATACCAACAGTGATGGATTTTGGGATCCCTTTGATATTGGTTTGGCTATTGGAACTCTGACTCTCAAAACTTGTAAACTGAACGATGCGCTATTGATTTCCACCTTGCTCACATCGTCTCTGGAAAATTTACGGCGAAAAGGATTTCCTGTTGATCGATTGCTATATAGAAATACCAGTATTGAACCAGATTTAATTATTCACCCACCCAGCAAGCAAAACATTACTGATTCTCGCCCGAACAAACCCATAAACCCACCTCCCACTTCTACTGGTACTATGCAGGCTGTTGACATAAAAAAGAGTGCTCAGGAGGCTGACCCAGTTTCTTCCCCACCTCCATATCGACCACCCGAATATGCTTCCAAAGGCGAGGTCGTCATTAGCTTACAAGCTCGTTTGGAAGCTAAATATCCAAGTCATACCAAGGAGCATTTAAAAAAAGTTGTAACACAAGTCACTAATAAGTATAAGGATGAGAAGCAATTGAGCAATGGCTCCGTTGATTTTGAAGATTTGGTACGCCAGTGCGAACAAATAATAAATACAGAACAACAACCACGCCAAAAGCCTGCTAATAACCCTTTGTCGACCCTATTGAATACTGCCGGCTTGCAACGTACTTTGAACGAAGCTGTAAAATCTACTCCTGCGATTTCTGGTATTGATGGGAAAACTATGGTAAAACATCAAAATTCTAGAGATGTTGGTATCCACTCAAATCCCTCTGCTTCTGGCAGTAGCGGTGGCAATGGCAGCGGCAGCGGGTTTGATTCAAAATTGCTTAGAAATAGCCTTTCCAAACTATTTGGAGCAAATTTTGATAACAATACCAATCGTGGCCGTGCCTCTTCTTTAAATAAGCCCAATACTCCACCGATTAGTACTGAATTGCCATCTGAATTTCCTCTCAATCCTCCTCAACAACAACAAAAACAACAAACTTATTCCTCGGCAATGGATAAACGTTATGATAATCTCGGCAACAACAACAACAACAACGGTTTGCTTCTTCCTTCCCAAGTAACTCCAGAGAATTTGGAAGCCAACTTTGGCTGTAGCCCATTAAGTTCTCAAACTCTAAAATACTACAGCCAAGTTAATGGACTAGATGTTTATCTTGACTCCACAGCCTCAACTTCAAACACCACCCCTCCAATTTCACAACAAAATCTTGCCAACTTGCCAAAATTCTCCAAGCTTTTGATTCTCTTGGCCGATAAAGTCTTTGGAATGCAGGATAAAACAACAATGCACATATTCATAGCTGAAGATGCAAACGTAATTGCGTTTAATCGAGCAAGAGTGCTGTTCTTCAATCTCTCGTTTTATACAAGACTTGGTCATGCATCCGATTCCAATAGACTCAGTGCCCTTTCTTTTTGGTTTGTAACTACCTGTCACGAATTAGCTCACCATTTTACTACTAATCATGACCAGGTGCATGCATACTATTCCGAAAAGTTTGCTGAGTTGTATATGCCAAAGCTACTGGAGCTATAATTTACTTGTTCGTAATGCATGGTTTTTTTATTTTTTTACTTTATATTACAGAACTTACTACCTCTCAAAATAAAATAAAAAGAACTTACCACTTCCTCTCCTACTCATGTATAAAACGGTAATATTTGTAATACACTTTTCTCTGGAGATGAAAGTGTTGAGAAAAGCTTTTTCTTTTTCTTTTATTTAGTTGGTAAAGTATAAATAGAGAAAAAAATACACAGGAATAATTTAACGAGTAAACCTCAGAAGAAATAAGAATACGAATACTAGGACAATCTGACTTGATAATATATTTCGGCTATGTGTCGATGCCGTACTACCCAGTAAATTGTTGCTGATTATCTTTACTTCTCTTGGCGTAATACACCCAACACTTGTACGATCATTTAGTAACGAACACTCAGTTCCACTACCACACTTCATCTTTGTCCAATTGTTATTCAAGCACTGATAATAAATGTCTTTTCCATCTGTAGAATTACCTTTCGCATTACCACCAAGGATTGAAGAATCATTAGCACATTTGAGTTTTCCTTCATCGTCACATGGTTCCAATGCCTCTGGTGCACCCAGTTTGGGATTATAACACACAGCAATTTCCTCAAACACCACACCATCGCTATTACTGAACTCATTTCTCTTTTTGAGTGCGTTTGGATTGGCATTGCTCATTATACACTCGTTATCACCATCGCATGTCATACCAACCCACTCATTTTCAATACATTTCAAAAAAATGTTTTTGTTTTGATCATTACACTTGCTCTCTCCATTGACTTTGCACTTTTCAACTTCTTTCTCTGCAACCTCCTTTTCTATACACTGAGCACGCCCTGTGGCCTTGTCCAATTTGCACACATTGGTTCCGCCACATTTACTTACTGTCCAGCCATCCTTATCACATTGCAAATAATTGTACTTGCTCACATAGTCACACCTGGTCTGACCCAATGTTGTACATGGCTTCTTTTGTGCCAGCTTTTCGCTTTTCTTTCTGTTCGCAATTTCTTGATAACTTAGACATACCGCCTCTCGCTCACTTTGAGTATAGCACACGGTGTCCATCTCGCAGTCCATCTGTGTCCAATAGCTACCAGTACACTTATAAAACCTACGTTCCGACTCTGTTGAGCAAACGGATTTCCCATCCTCAGTGCATGGTTTTTTATATTTGTTTGGATCCTCTATCTGTTCCGCTTTTTGTTCACCACTCTGTGTTACAAGATTGCTATCACCGGCACTGATTATATCGGCGCTCTGACTTACTTCTTGAGCGGTTGACCCCACCTTTGGTGCAGTATCAGACAATCCATGAGCGTCAGAATCTGCTACTTTTGTAGAGCTCATATTTTTATTGTCAGGATTTATATTTGTATTCATATTCGTATTGGAGTTTGTATCTACATCAGCATTCCTACTACCGATAATAGTATTTGGTGCGCTGTTGTCTATGGGTGATGCAGCGACTGTATTTTTGCTGCTTGGTTCCTCTCCACGCTTGACTTTTAGATTGTATTTAAAGTTTCCTTCATGAATCTGCTTTTGAGTAAACGACCCAGCATTCGATTCATCTCTCCAAGAGCGGTAGTGATTGCTGGTTATTTTTTTGTAATCCACACAGTCCTTTGTATCTATAACATTGTTATTTATATCGTTTGCAGAGGTTCCATCGGCACCTATACTGGCAACCATTAATACTACTAAAGAACTTATTCCTTTGTAATATTTCATCTCTGTTTGCACCAGGTATTTTTATTAGTCGTTAACTTTAACGTCTTTTAATTTATTTCTGTTAATTAAGCTGTTTCCCTGATATAATGCATATACTAAAGAAAGGGAAACTGTATTTATTTTATTTTATTTTATTTTATTTGTTCTAGCAAAAACGAAAAAAACATACGATTTAAATAGTATCGATTACAACCAAGGTAGAGAACAATGGTACATGATATACAGCACCCTTTTTTTTTTCCCATCATTAATTATTGTTTGTTGTATAGCATTAATTCTCCCCGTTTAGGAGTACCATGAAAACCACAAACTTCGAAGAGTAAGGGTGAGATTGAGGGTTACACACCTGTGTTATGGTCTATTTTCTCAATACTTAGTCTCCAATGCTATTGTTCATCAATGAGAAAAAAGAGTACTGGGAGGGCTCGCGAGAGTGAACAGAAGTACACTTTGATCCTGTCAAACCCATCCCTTCCCCTCACTTGTATTTCTTTCCATCTTTTCTCTTCCAATCTTTACTTTCTTTATCCTTCATTGCTTATTCTTTCCTGCAACTCCCCGCTTATTTCATAATTTTTTGAGGAGTATGAGGAGTATGAGGAGTATGAGGAGTACGCGAAGGGGGGATAGGGCTTTGAGCTCAATGAAAAAAATTTTGAACATGAATTGGAAGAAACACCAACGCAGCTCCTAGTGACAATAATACCTTTCATGTTACCATATGCTTGTGTGTACCCATCCTAGCTCATGGCAAGGAGAATATTTTTTTGCTTTAGTTTTCAAAGTTGGTGATGTCTTTCTTTCTTTCTCTCCCCTCCCCTTGTATCCACTCATTTTGTAATTGAAAGAACAAAAACGTTTTCCGTTTAACTAAAAATGTTTTTGGGACATTTTTTTTTGGAGGGGTATTTGTATAAGAGAGTAGAAAAATAGGCATTCAAGAGCCAGCAATGTCATACCATTATTCTCCCTACTTTCATTATATCACTAAATAAATTTGCACTCAATATTTACCCCATTTTATTATAATTGTTTTCAAATCACTTATTTATTATTTATTGGAGTCTAATGATTGTATTTACCACTATTTCATAAACCTAGCATGAAAATCATAGAAAAAAATACTTGAGGGAGAAAGGCTTAGACATTATACTCTGAAAGAGTGTGTCGAAAGGAGGTGGGGTGGGAGAGATGTGAAGTTATTTTTATTATTTCTTGTTGTATATCTATTTAGTCATTCCTATACTAAAAGTGACATATCAAGTTTTTGCCCATTTTGTTTATTGTTTATTTTTAGGCTCAATAATGCACAATATACTAATAATAATTCATCAGCATTATTATATTAATTGTCAAGCTAACTTGTATACATTAGAGTTACTTTGCTTGTATTTGAATAGTAATATCCTACTCCCTCATTAAATACTCAAAAATAATAACTTTTGAGCGATACTGGAAGTGCGACAAAACTGCATTATGGTATTCTAATGTGCACCAGACTATGGCACAAAAAAACTGATCGATGAAATCAAGAGAATCTAAGGCGTAATGATAATTATCTGTTATTGAGTTGTATACCACTAATCTAATTATAAATTGATTGTTCTTGCCACAGCTCTGGGAATAAAATGCTTTAAATAATGGCGTGTGTAAGTGCGTGCTGTATCGTGTACTAGATATGGGTGCATTCATATCGTTGTTTACGATAGTATCTAGATTTGTGGGCACAAACATAAATTTTCTTTTCTCAGTCATAACTACCACCATCACTCTACCCATTGCTTTCCTTTTCCTTTGAAATGAGAAACACAAAATGTTTTTTTTTCAGTAACCCAGAAAGCAATACAATCAATAAACAAATTCAACTAGCCAGAATACTCAGCTCTGAATGCACCAAAAAGACAAGGTCCATAGGCAGCAGAAGTACTTGGGCATCCTTGCTCATTTTGCTTTGAGCACTTTTTCTCTTAGGAACGGTTTTATGGAGCTCTGTACAGACCTTACGCATCGGAGAACAAAAAAAAAAAAGATCTTTTACACATCTTTATTAAATAACTACAGCTTTTAAAAGTAAAAGATACATCTAGAAGGCAGTAGTAACTATTGATGTAAACTTGATATGTTTGCTCATGAAGGCGCTGTTTATTTTAAACCCTATTTTTTGCAAAATAAAAAAGGGAAATGAGGAGTTTGCCATAGTATGCCCTTCTCTTCCCGGTGAGTTCTCAATCTTAATCCTCTTATATATCTCAGTGTGCAGTTTCCAACACTATAATTCATGAGTACTCAAACTACTGACTCCAACTCCAAGCGTATAGTTTGGTAGCGTATAACCAGCTCTGTAAACTGGTACTGAAAAATATAATAACCCACAATAATATGGTAATTGATCACAATGCGTTGATTCGCCCACTGATTTTCTATTATTTTTCCTGATTTGAGAAAATATGTCAAATCAATTGTAATTGAAAAAAAAACACAAGTTAAAAAGCTGAGATAAAATATCAAGTGCAAATAAGCAAATAATCGAAAAATCGAAACCAAACCAAGCCAAAGCTGAAACAAATTTCTTCCCATCAAACCCTAGCAAATTTCACTGGTTTGTGTGTGCAATAAAAAAATAGATGGAATAAAACCGATATAAATACATTTATTATTGTTTTCTTTTTTCGCTTTTTTCTAGAAAAACAAAATTTTCGTATTCTATTCAACACAAAAATGAGCCACAAGAAAGAAGTCATCCTCCCAAACTCAGCACCATCAGCTGGTCCCTACTGTAAGTTCAACGTTTGTATTTACCATCTTGTCTAGCTTTTTTCTGTCCTGTTTTCGCACTCTTAAATTTCAACTCTTCACATTATTCCAAGCTCTACTGTTCTGTTGTTGGGTTTTACGAGAAAATTAAAAGATTTTACTAAACAATAAGTTGGCTATCTATCTATCTGCAGCACCAGGAATCATTTCAAATGGTTTTGTTTTCACAGCCGGTCAACTCGCTATCGATCCAGTAACAAAGCAATTTGTTAATGGAGATATTACCGAACAAACAAGAATCAGCTTGATGAATGTAAAGGCTCTTGTCGAGGCTGCTGGAAGTTCAATGGACCACATAGTAAAAACCACCGTCTATTTGGCAGATATCAACGAATGGCCAATAATGAACGAAGAATACTCCAAGCACTTTAGCAAACCAGCACCTGCTCGCTCTGCATTCCAGGTTGCAGCTCTCCCACTTGGAGCCAAGGTTGAAATCGAAGTCATTGCTGCCATCCCAAATTGAGCTAAATAATATTGTCTTTTGAATGATAAACCTAGTGTTGGAACTCGAAAATAAAACCCATTTAAAGCTAGTAAAAGTTCATATATGTGTTTTATTACTTTTTTTTGACGTTTCGTGACTTTAAATAAAATAATTAGGTGTTTTTCCGCGAATACATCATAAGGTTGTTTACAATTGCTTGGTGTACGTACTGTTGTAGGACCGAAATTTAAATGATCTTTTATTTTACCTCTGGGATCATACTTTCATTCAAAATTTTTTTTGGTATTTTCTCGATTAAATTTTTGGTTAGAAAACTAAAAGAAAAAAAAAGAAAAAACTCTTCTGATGTTCGGTTTATTTGATTATTAAACACACATTGTACATATTTTAACTAACCCCGAAATTATAGAATACCAACACAGCTGATAACAAGAATGAGATTAACGCCATTAACTTTGTCGAGCACTATAGAAAAACACTTGGGTGAAATCACCGAGTTGAATCTAAATAACAAGGAAATTAGCCACATCGAAGATATATCATGCTGTACAAGTTTGCGAAAACTGAATCTTTCCAACAACAAATTAAAGTCAGACGAGTGTTTCAGCGGTTTGAAGTATGTCACTGAGCTTACTTACCTGAACATGTCCAAAAATGAAATGGAATCTATAGATGGAGTCGGTGATTTAAGAAATCTAACAGGTGAGTACAAGTTTTATATTCATGATTATTCTTTTTTATATCTAAACACCATTGGTACTGCTACTGAAAAGAGTATTCAGGTGTATGGGAATGTAATAATAATAATAAACAAACAAGTAAACAAACATTAAAGCGAAATTCTCAATAAAACGTAGTCTTGAACTTGAGTAACAACCAAATAACTCGGGTTCCTCAAGGTATTGTGAACTGTGAAAAACTCAAGGCGCTTATATTGAATAATAACCAGCTCAAAACAGTCGATAATATTCTTGGGCTGAGTGAACTCGGTACCTTGGTTATTTCACATAACCAGATCGAAGCTCTTTCAGGGCTGGTTGGGATGTCAGGGCTGACTAAGCTTAGTGCTGCACATAACAAGTTGCGTGTATTTCCCAACTTTGGAGACAACGAAAAAATGAAAGAAATGCGGCTGAACAACAATAAGATTCAAAAAGTTCCCGAGTATATTGGGAAATGTATCAACCTGAGTGTCTTGGATTTAGGAAATAACCTAATTGCAGAGTTCAGCAGTATTGAATCACTCAGGCTACTTCGACATCTTGACAACCTAAATCTTAAGGGAAATGCCATAACTGAGGTGGAAGGGTATCGGGAAAAGGTGTTGGAAATGATCCCAAGCCTCAGAATTCTGGATGGTCAGCGATTTGACCCAAAATTTCTAGCTCGGAAGGAGAAACGGGCAATCATTGATGAGATAAAAGTTAGAGAAAAGAGAGAAAGGGATTTGGGGCTGAAGCCCGGTGCCTTGAAAAAGGAATATATGAACAAATCTCAAAAGAAAGCTAAAATCCAAAAATAGATGATGGTATATGACTTGATACTAAATGATTCATTATGTACATGGCACGAAAACAAACATGGTAAATGTGCAACACCATTACCAGTATACATCTAGCTTTATTCGCGTGTTTATAGCGTTTGTTTTTGTTTATAACCTTTGTTTTCTCTTTTTTTTTTAGAATCACTACAGCTTATACATCGAACCCATAATGCGCCTATATCGTGTTTTATTTTTTTGAGCCCCTATTTATTTCTGAGAAAGCGGGGTTTTAAACAGGAGTATAAAAGCTTAAACGCAAATAAAGAGTGCGAAATGGAGGCTAGGTAGAAAAAAAAGTAAGGAGTGTTAATCCTTGCAAAATTCGTACAGCTCACCACGAGAAAGATGGATCCGATGGATAGGTAGTTTTACAAACTTACACGCTTCAAAGTCGCAGTACCTTGCATAGCCAAACCATCCTCATCGTTTATTGCCCATAGTTCACATTTCAATTGATCTGGGCGGTCTCCGGCATCCAACATTTGTTTTTGTTCAGCATTCCACTTTCCACATAATGTCATTTTGGATTTTACATATAGTGGGCTTACAGCCCGATAACTGAAGGTGTGTACTTTGTAACCAGTGGGTAAGTTGCAGCGCAGATTCTCCAACAAGAGAGTACAAGTTAATGGACCATGTACAAGTAGATTGGGATGCTTCTCCACTTTGTTAGCGTAGTTAAAATCGTAATGTATAAGATGCGAGTTCCATGTAAGTGCGGAGTATCTGAAAAGCGAAATGTTTGATGGAACAAAAGAATGTTGAAAATCGGGCTCATTCTTTGGTTTTACATTTTTTCTTGCGGGACTCATTTTTTCCATATATGCCAACTCTCTTCTCTCTGTTATACTAAGACCATTTTCGTTGAAAACCTCTCGTTTAATCCCCACCATGATTAACGGACCTCCCGATTCTATTGGCCGATACTTTTCTTTGACGCTGTCTATTTGCGAAACAAGTGTTGCAGTATGACCAACTCTTAGGGGATTCTCCGTGCTAAATGTCAGGGAACCGCCTGCCCATACCCTTTGATTATACGGTTCTGGTGGTGATTCTTCTTCATTGTACCCATCAAGAGACAGCTCATGTTCCGTGTAGTTTGGCAAAAAGTACAGTAAATGTGAATTTAATGGCAGCTCTGTCCCTTCTTCGACTTCTCTTGCTTGCGTTATCTTGGGAACTGGGTATGTTTGTGGCAAAAGTGGCGATACAGTGCTTTGAAAATATACCAGGGGCTTTCCATAGATTTTCTCTACAAATTCCTCCTTTTTGTTTAGTGCACCTTGTGCCCATTCATCGACTGTGCCTTGTTTTTTATTATGGGGTCTGGTCGTAAAGAATCCCTTGGTGTTGAACCTGTGTACTGTAGGCCCAATTGAGTTAGCGCTAGTCAAGTTGAAGAGAATGTGTTTTCCACGGTTTATGTGTTTTGCTTTTTGAAATAACGTCATTTTTTTGCCTCCTTTTTTTATTCTATATCTTGACTAAACAGTACAAAGATGTTCTCTTTTAGTATACACTAGAATCGTCAAATCAGTTCAAAAATTATAATGGTTATGAAGATACTTGCTCGGATATCAGAATATCTTGTCCTAAGTACAAAAACACGAGTTACCAAATAAAAAGAGAGTGCTAAAGACCTGGAACCAAAGATAAACTGGCGGAGTTTCGGTACAATTGTACACAATAAACCCCCTCTCCCCTTAGCCTTTTTTTTTTACACACGGGGTTTCTTGGATCTTTCTTTTTTTCATGAGGTTTCGATTAACATTTGTGCCAATAGTGTTTCACCGATTATTTGGTGACATGAAACACCAGGTTTTATTTCTGGATACTGCTGCTTTATGGATTTCGTGGAATCCTTATCCAGATGAAAACAAGTATATAGTAACTAGAAAATACAGCAAAGGCTGTCAGTGCGTTTGATGTTGTTTCTGCATTCCTCCAAACACCTCGTATATGTGTGAAATTAGCTCAACCTTCATAGCAACAAGTGTATATGCTCTCATATATTCTTGCAGTACATGTCCTCTCGCGTCGGTTCATGTTTTTGAAAACAGACGTCCAGGTAATTATTGTTGACTTTAGTGTATAAATGCAAGATATAAGCCAAGCGCTAGCTGTTCTTGTTAGACAAAACCATAGTTGGAAATGTGCGATATGAAGACAACACAACTACACTGCGCTGATCATCTGCGTCATGCTAATATTATTTCGCCAATGTTTTCTGTCTATTTGTTATTTTTACTGGTGTATATACCGCCACACATCGTATACACCACCTTGTGCATTGGTATGTGGTATTTCTCGGTTAAATATAAACCTTTTTGTACACATTCTCGTTTTATGAGAATTACATATTATTTGTAATTGTTAACGGAAAAAATGTACTGAAAAATGAAAAATAATGCTAAGGATTCTTTGCTGACACCCAACACGCTTTTTTCTTGAGTTCACACAAAAAAATGTAGGATAATGTTCCTGCTCTTTCCTCTAACCCAGCACAGAATGCTGGATTCATTTTCAAAACATCTGGAATACAGCTGCTGAGAAATATGTCTAGTCAACATTAAATGGCGTGATAGCGGGAAAAGATGCTTATTTAGATAAAAAAAAGGCCTTCTTCAGTAGCAATTTGGACTGTGTATGTGAGTATATGTGCGGATTTTATTTCTGAATTCTTCTGCAAATTGGCCTGCCCAGCTCCGAGTATGCTACAATCTCAGATGGATAATTAAGACGACATAGTGGGATCTTCTCTTTTGGACGTGATTACGAGATATCCAGGCAATTTGTAACAAAGCGAGTCAGAGTTTGTTGTGGTGACTACAAGAATTTTCAATGGTCAAAAAGGTGAAGGCAGAATTCCAGGGAAAAGCGAAATAATGGGCTCACATTTCCACTCAACCTCACTTTTTATTTTGTAAACATTGCCCTACCTTGGCTCATCTGTTTGCTAAGCTCTAACCTAAGCATTGTAACATCCTCAGTAAGGTAAAAACAATTACCACCTAAAAGAGAAAAGTATGCTGCAATTTTTTTAATTGTTTACAAAATTTTGCTACTTGTGGCTTTTAAAGTTGTACCAAATTGCAACCAATTTGTACAGAAGTACAACCTGCGTAAAAAAACACAATTTCAAGTCAAACCGGTTTTTTTTACCAAGTAAAATGTATTGCAATAAAAGTGCTTTTTAAAATTGGAATCAGGTCTTTCTCGGCGTATAGTAGAATATAATTATATCAAACGTGAGACCGAGTTGGCACTTACAAAATACAGTAGAGGGGTGCTGAACTCAAGTATTTGTCACTGAAATCAATAGACCTTAGAGCTGAATGTTTTTAAACATTACGCATTCATAGTAAATTGGAATCATAAAATGGCACCTCCTCAGAAAGAAACAATAGGTGAAAATAGGCAAAGAATGCAGGATATAGATAAACTTGGAGAATTCTCCAGTTTGAATGCCTTTCCAAGTCTCGAAAAAATCGACAGCGATGACACGGATGTATCTAGTGGAAAAAGAAAAGACGAACAATTCGAACAAGATAGCAAATACGAACTAACCAACATAACAAGCTCTTTTGAGGAAAATGAGCGAAAAAAAGAGCTGAAAGGGTGGAAAATGAATCATACAAAAATAAAACTAAGTAGATTCGTGAACAGATATAGCTTTGGGGATGTGGAGAGGCAAGTGATGCATACGAAAGTAAGAAGCAGGTCACAGTCTGTTCCGGTGATTCCAAAAGACGTGTTGGAATTCGCAGTGAATACGGATGGAAAACGTGCAAGGAAGCGAGAATCCAAAAAAAACCTTTTTGAGCAGGAGCCCACCTCCGCAGTGAATACAAAAGCTAATAAAAAGGAAAATATGACGATAATGCTAAAAGGACACAAACGAGAAGATAGCAATAAGCAAGTAAAATACAGAAATAGGAAAAGAATGATAACTTTATGGGAGCAGCACAATAACATGCTGGATGAGGTGGAGGTGGAGAAAATCGATGACTTGAAACGACGGAGAGTGGTACACTTTTTGCTAGTGCCTTGGGAAATAGAAAAATTGATGACACTGGGAATAGCGGTGTGCGCAGCTTCGATGGTCAAGACGTTGGTAACACTGCCAGCAAAGGCATTCCTGGGTGCCACGCAATTACTAAAAGGAGCCACTGTTAGAATCAAAAGTAAAATAAACAATAAAAATTATGTGATAGTGTGGCCAACTGTAGATAGAGTAACAGACCTAGCGAAATTTTCCATATTGGGGCTTGCATGTATAGTTGTGGGGAATATAGATGCAGCAAAGGTGTATCATACAATTAGGGCCCAGTCGACCCTTAAGCTTTATTTTATATTTAATACTCTTGAATTATTCGACAAGTTGTTATCATCGCTGGGCTTGGATATTATTGATTCTTTGCACATCAGCGTCGGTGAATATTACAATGATAATGAAAAGCATAAGAGAACGCTTTTCACTTTTGTGGGACATTTAATTCTGAGTTTTTTGTATGTAACTATACACTCACTTGTACTGTACTACCAGATTCTCACACTCAATGTAGCCATCAATTCATATAGCCAACAACTAGTTTCCTTACTGATTTCCAACCAATTTGTGGAACTAAAGGGGAATATACTAAAAAGATTTGAAAAGGAGAATCTGTTCCAACTGACTTGTGGTGATATTGTCGAACGCTTCCAGGAGATCATAATACTTTCGCTGATATTTTTCCGGAACTTTATAGAGATGAATGAGTACCAAATAACTGGATGGAATATCAACGCCGAGGATTTATTTACTAGACTACTTGTACCTGTTTTTATGATTCTTGGGACTGAACTACTCGTAGACTGGGTCAAACATGCATATATCACTAAATTTAACTGGATTAGACCACAAGTCTACGAAAAATATGGCCATGTGCTGTGTAGAGATCTTGTGGATTCACAACATAAAGATGACCTAACTGGTCCGTCAGTACCTGTTTCTGCATCTCCTGAAGCGAGCTCAAATAAGACGTTCGACCATGTGAATTTTGTAGCAAAAAAAATTGGGTTTATACCGCTTCCTCTGCTTTCTGTGTTACTTCTTATGACATTTCAATCCATCTCGTTGATTCTCGGACCGTTTTCCTCGCCCTTAAAAACACTGCTGCTGTTTCCTAAAATGTATTTTTATTATGTCTTCTCCGCAATCTCTGTTTCCTACCACCTTGTGACAAACCTAGTATCTCCGACAGCAAACTTTGCCCTGTTTTGTATTAACACTACAGTTTCTATAATAGCCAACAGCCATACTTACCTATCACTAAAAAATATCATAACTAGGTATATATCTATGTATGGTCATATAGAAGAACATGTAGTCTTTGAGAGACTAGCCACAATCCCTCATATAACCTATGGATCCATATCTTACATAGCTGGGTATACAAATCGTTATTACAATAAAGCGATTGGGCTTTTCAGGATACTCACTCCTCCAATAACTGATGGTGAGATGCGAAACTTCCTGGGTTTCTTTTATTTCACAATGCTAATCATACTTGTGTACGTAATCTTTTCATTGGTTAATCTCTACTCATCCTATCTGTTGAAAAGGTATGCCCTAAACAGGTACCTAAGCTACACAAAAAAACCTAATGAACCTACCACAGTACCTCTATCAGCCTCTATCAGCAACAGTAGTAACAGCAGCAAAACTGGCCACACCAGCACTATTCGCAATTATGATCGCGACCGCAACCATAGTTCAAATACAGTTGCCAGTATAAACACCAACAAAAGCGATGTAGTTCCGGAAATTTTAGTGAATAATAAACCTATAGGATCGCAGAAGCCCCAAAATACAGAGAATTTTGATGATGAAACTAAAGGTGTTGATGTTGGGAGGCTAAAAGGCATAGCAAGCTTTATAAGTAACGACGCTGAGGATAAGAAATGGGAGTCATTCAAACCAAAATACACTTTAGATAATGTCACTCGGTATTCTTTGGTTAAAAGTAGAATCCCTTGAGCTTACATGGCCGTTTTTGGGAATAAAGTTATAGTTAGTGCACATTCTGTTATATTTTTAGACTATTCCTACTATCGGCTTTGCGATCACCAATTATTGAGGCTGTTGCTTTACTTTGGTAAAAATTAAATGTATTTACTGTTTATCGTATGTCGGTAGCATGATTATGTTATTTATTTTACACTATGGCTAGTACCATGGGAATATATAATATTAAGGGAGGGTATTCATATGTCCTAATTTTCCGACACCTTACCATTCCTCTTTAGTCACGCTTGTTTTTAAGCTTGTTTTTTCTTAAATAATATATTACATGTAATGCACACTGAAAAAAAGATAACACAGATCCAAATATTGGTACTAAATGCCTTTTCTGTTTTGCGTTTATATTCTAAATTAATGAAGCCCCTTTTTTGTTCTTGTTTAAATATCTCATATAAAAAAAACCAGGTTCAATTTAATCAATAGCTGTAGTGAGTTTGGTTTATACAATACCCCATCTCTTCCTTCTTCATGACGAGAAAGAGAATGAGAAAGAACTGGTTAGCTAAATATATATATAATTCCCGTCATTGAGAGTGCTATTATGTGTAACCCACATATGGTATGTACCAGGCTCTTGTTTCTGATCCTTTTTAGAATACTACTCTGGTAGTACTCTTAAAAAATCAGATTAATCAAAGTATGATAACAGGTTCTTATATTAGCATGATAATATCTGTCAACAATATGAGGGAATCCCTGTTGTTTCAATATAAATATGTGTAAAATTACTATTCACGGTTCTGTATACAACTTTTCCTGGTATTGGATCAATTATAACACATATCGGTTTCAGGGATAATTGATGCTAGACTTGCAAGCACATAATTATAAGCTTACAGCTTTGAGTATAAAATGGAATTTGTATTACATTACTGGAGAATTATAAATCCCACTTGGAGATCTTCTGATACACAATACTCTCTTTTTTTACAGGTCACAAAGAAATTAGACAGTATACACAAGCACTTGGGAAATAATGAAGATCAAAATATTTATCGTGAGAATAACTGCTATCTTAAACATCCTACTGCAAATCTCCAGTCATCTCCTGAGTGTGGAACAGATGGAGCACAAGGAGGATGGGTGTACTCAATATGAAGGATTACATAATATTGAAAGAGCAATAGGTAGACTTGGAATATTAAAGGACGTCGAACACATTCTTGCGTACGTAAAAGTACCTAGCTACAATGAGGCAGACCATGACCACAGCAGTTTCTATGAGTATATCTTGACAGAAGTTTGTGATTTGGCCGTAGGATACACTTCGATTGGTGCTAAAGAATGGGTAAACTCAAGTGATGCCAGGAAAAGTGCCATGCCTCAAAAAGAGAACTGCAGCTACCCATTTTTTACCGAGGCAATAGTCAAAAAAACTCAGGCAACAGGCCCACTAAAGCCATTTGTTGAGTACAGTGTTTGCGAGGCAGATAACTCTTGTGTTATAACAGCAAGCGCTGTTACACTGGCCCCTGGGGAAAAGAAAGATGTGCCAAAAACGGAAGGATGTGTAGTATCCCTGTTTATGCCGCTCTTCTCTATTGATGCATATCTTTCTCCTTAGTTTTTACAAGCTTTTTTTCGCTTTTTTCTACAAGCCCTCAATGAGATTTATAATAAAGCATACCTTTGCAAATATCCCTTTTCTGTAAAAAAGGCATGCACAAAACAATAATAGAAAATTAGTATTATGTGTGTGAGGGGAGAGGAGGTGGGTTATTACAGTACGAGTATGTTTTCTCGATACACGTTTTAATATATGCATACATTACTATTAATAAAGATATGGTATGTTGCATTCAAACACATGAGAATAAACACAATAAGAAATATGAAAATTATTAAAGCACTAAGATAGCATGCAGATTCTAACTACTTTACAGAAATAACGTTTATACTATACATAAACCATGAAGTATGCTGCTCCGAAGCCCGAGTTGGATAAATACAGAAAATGGTGTCATTACCCAAATACTCTTTTGAACCATCCATCTTTTTCCCTATGTGATTTCCAGGTCACAATACATGCCTCGGGCATTTTTTCAATATCTTCCAAACCAGTACAGGTTACCTGGTGGTAGTCAGAACCATTAACAACTATTAATGCTGGAGTTGCACTAATTTGAAACGCTTTGATGAGTTTTTTGATAATTTCCTCTTTAAACGCAGGTATGAATGTTATTCGTGAGTTTTTGATGACACTTAGTGTTTCCACATTGTTTTGGTATATTGGAACATAAATGATATTTATAGAGTTTTGATTTAGTTTTGCAAAGTTTAGCATCCTCTTTGTTGTACCAGATAGTATGTACCCTTGCGAGTCTGAAAAATAAAATCCAATAAGTTTGTTCCCCATCTCTGTTAATGTACTAAATACTTCATTTCCTCTGCTATCTCTCAGTTCATATAATGCGTTTACAATTGGATCATGTTCAACTAGCTGCTTGTACCGCATACTATTAATTGAGTTTTTAGAGAGCTTTATGCTCATTTTGTTAAAATGCTCTGTGCCGGATGGGATCCTTTCTAAGTTCCCCCCTTTAAACAAAAATACTTTTTTAATGATAGGTGAGTCTTTCTTTGCTTGACCATCACCAGCTACTGCGTCGATACTGCTATGTGAGTGCGTGTTGCTTATCATTATTGTATCGCTACTCTGACTTTCATCGATACTTTTCTCGGTCGTTGGGCTAGTTTTGCTGTGTAAATCCAGCATCTGGCCTGATCCAATTGTCAGTTCATCACTACCTCTCTGTCTGTAAGTCTGTATATCATACAAATCATCTTTATTATTAACGTGATCCTCACAAACGGTCATTATGTCGCTATTTGAAGGGGATATCAGTCCCGTATTATCTGTTGCGATCTTAGAGGACTGGTGCTGAGACCAAGTGCTACAACTTGCATTTTCTTTTATGCCTGTATCGTGTTTATCTTTGTTGGTTTTTATAAACAGTGGGTTGATTTTGTTTTCTTTCATTTTATCGTTTGTTTGCCGCTTGGACGTATTTACTCTTACTTTACTCTTACTTTTGTGCTTTTATATTTCAAAATACTGGTATTTTTTGTTTGTATATATTTAAGATTGCTTCACCTAGTGATATATACTCCTTTTTTCTCTCTTGACCTGCTCTATCTCCCCTCCCTTCTAGACGAGCTTTAAATTAACGTTTTTTGAATATTGATGTAGTTCCTATTCACCTTGAAGTTCAAACCCACCAATTTGTTATTAGTGAAGAAATTCTACTTTTGTCAAGAGTGAATAAGCGTTTAAAAATAAAAAATTGGTGTGCGAATTAAGATATATTACTTTTAATTTTCTGTTCATAAAGAGTTTGAAATACGAATATTGTCTTAACACCACCTTAAATGTATATTTGCTTTTTTCAATGCCATATAAAATGGTATGTATTTGTACCCTAATATACGACAGCCACTGAGAATTCGTGCATATAAGCCAAATCACATTATTAGCATTTTAATGATTTGTATGGTTTTTTTTTTTCCTTTTTGGAACTAAGAATTGAGAAAAAAATCTAAATGCCGATTTAAATTAACCCCATTTAGCCTCAGGCTTACCATCGCATTATTATTAAGAGCATATTCACCATCTTGGTGATTGAACTTGTTGCATTTTTCAAAATCCTCCTCTGCTATCCCCCATCCAACAATGACCATTAGTCTCAAACATGATATCATTTTTGCCTTTGTATTTTGCTGTTTTCTTTTTGGCATTTTTCAATTTGTTGCCAGCACGTAAAAAAAAAGCCATCATTAATAAATAAAAACACAGAATAGTTAACCTGAAATGTGTGAGCATGTAAACAAAATCAAACCCAGAGGTAAAAACAAAAACAAAAACAAAAACGAAACGTCAAAAAATAAAGAAAAGGCACCCACTACCAAGTCTGATAATCGATATTGCATGGAACCCATAAAGGACCTTTCCCCATTCCAAATATTTAGCATAAAAGACAATAATCTGTGGAAATTGGCTACTTTAATTCGCCATTTACTCCAATTAGCTCAATAAGCCATTTGCTTGTAGTTTGTAGAAAATGCTAAATGAACAAACAGCCAAATAGAAAGCACAGGAAAACAAACCCAACATTGCCGCTTTGTATTGTTTTAATCACAATCGAGTTTTTTTCCAATTTTTTTTCTTCGCATTCAGAAACTTAAGTGTGGTCATTTATTCTTTCATTCTGATGAAGGAATTTTAACAGCCATTATTTACTCTCATCAAAGCATTATTACCATTTTATTTACTTTTGCGCTTTATTTTACATCGCGGTAGTGGTGATGTAGTATGAAAAATGTAAAGGCACCTGTTACATATAGTGGGTATTCATAAAAAAAGTGACAAAAACGAACAAACATCATTGTGGAAAGTCTAATGTGTTTTAATCAAATTTTGCATTCTTTTCTAGTTCAGATAAAAACAGATTGCGCTTGTATCTTGATCAAAAAACAAAACTTGGCACATGTAAAATAACTGAGTTCATCTGTGTCCATGCCCTTGAATAAGAAAAAAAGAAGTTCTGGTTGAATAGCTTTGTATGTGTGTGTGTGTGTAGTAGTTTTGTCGTATATTTATAAAAAAAGAAGAAATACTCGGTTAACACGTGGTGATAGCCCCATCACACGCATCAGTTATGTACACAATAGAAGAGACGTGGATATTTATCGGTCTTAATCCCTTATAGGCATCTCCAAATTTAAAAACAACCTAGTAGCCTGTAGAACCATCCATTTTGTAATATGGCTAACTAATTAGTGGGAAAGGTGTATAGTTTTGTGAGCATTATACTGTTAAAAACGCCCTATCTACTCAATTGATACATAGATGAACAAAAAGTGGAAGAAGCTCAAGCAGAGCAGTATATCGCTATGATTTAACTGGGCTTTTATAGAGTGTAAATAAAACAACGATGTATAAATCATCATGATCCTTTTCTGGACAAACTTTACAAAATCTAATAACAAAACAAAAAAAAAACTATAAAAAATATCGGCAGAAAAGCATATATATATATATACACATAAATACATGTATATAAACATTGCTAAATTTTAATTTGGAGGAGGAGCTAGTTGGGGTTGAGCACCAGCAGACATTCTGGAAATAGCGATACCAACGCCTTCAATCAATGCCAAGAGAACTCCACCAAATACTGCAGAAACAGCTGCGGTTCTTACACCACCTCTAGAGGCCAACAAACCACCAGTTATGGCACCTGAGGCTATTGAATTCCAAGGATCTTCCTTTTTTCGGAGACCTTTCATTGCACAATCAAAAGTCGAAAACATACCACCCCATATTCCAAAGTTTCCTCCAAGTACAGGACCTCTGGCGCGCATGGCTGCCATAGCACCTCTGAATCTCTCGCCCTAATAATTTATAAATTGGCAAGATAAGTAATTGTTGGTGGATTTATTATTGTCCAAGGGAAATCAGGCTGGCACGGATTATTCTTTTTTCTGGTCCAACAAAACTTGATAAAATAGTGTTTCACCTATCCCACACCTCCCTCCATTTCCCCATTTTTCCCGTCCTTTTCATGTAAATTCCTTTCGAATAAATTGCCAAAAAAGTGATAAAGAGTTTAATAAAGCATCAACCTACCTGTGGGGAGTTTCTTCCACCTTTGATAAAGTTCCATACGCCACCACCTATGGCACCCATACAAAATGCACCACCGGCATCATTCAGTATAACCCATGGACTAAATATACATAATTGGAGAATGGTAAGTCTTAGGCTTCTACTAATCAGTTAAAACGCCATATTTATTATAGAAAATTTGCAGTAGTGTTTACCAGGGATCTCTAGTAGTATCTGAGCCTCTCATTCTATGTTTCTATATCTATGTTTTCTATATTCTATATTTTGTTTAAATTGTGGCTCGGATTGAGAATGGATCAAATAGCCAAGTCCCTTTTTTTTATCACAATTTTTATATACCAAATGATAGTTAAGCAATATTACAAATAGACAGAAAGCAAGTCCAAATCCAAATGTATCAGAAAAAAAATTTTATATTTAACGGAATTTTTTTTTTGGAGTGGAAAAATGGCACTATTTCAGAATTCTAGATATGTCTCATCAACTAAAACGTAAAGAAAAAAAAGAAAAAAAGCTGACAACCTGATTTGATTACAAAAACATTGATTTCTTGGTTTTGCGATGGTCTAATAAAAAAGAGTGAGAAGAGGTAGAATTAATCTTCTTTTTTTCAGCACTGCTAGCGAAATATGGTGTCCGATATGACACTCAGAATGCATAATTATGACTTTACATTGAGAATTGAAGGTTTTGCTTTGAACTCCTATTTGACCTGAGTATTGACAGGACAAAATGAACATGGTTTGAGCGTTTGTTATGCTTTGTGGCTCACAGATAAAAAAACTCAAATCCAAGGGCTTTCTGCACCGTTTTACCCATACACACAAAAAAACGAGTGAAAAAAGTCAGAAAAGAGAGAAAAACAACACTAACACTTTATATAGAGAACCGAATAACAAAAGAGGTAGAATATCTAATCAAAGTAACAACTAGGCCCGAAATAAATAATAAGATGGTAAAAATACGCCTTCGGTTTACAAATCGTCATCCTCTTCAGGAAGTGGTTGAGCAGCAGCAGCAGCAAGTTCGTTGTTGTACTGTTGCATCAATGCCTCATCGACCTGGACTTCTGGTGGTTGAAGAGCTGGGGAAGCGACAAACTCGAGGTTTGGATTTCCTACAAGCTTGCGAGCCAACCATAAGAATGGCTTTTCAAAGTTGTAGTTACTCTTGGCAGAGATATCATAGTATTGCAAGTTCTTCTTGCGATGGAAAGTAATGGTCTTGGCCTTTACTTTGCGCTCCTTGATATCGACCTTGTTTCCACAAAGAACAATTGGGATGTTTTCGCAGACGCGGACGAGATCTCTGTGCCAGTTTGGAACGTTTTTGTATGTGATTCTTGAGGTCACATCAAACATAATGATCGCGCACTGTCCTTGAATGTAGTATCCATCTCTAAGACCACCGAACTTTTCCTGTCCTGCAGTATCCCAGGTGTTGAATATGATTGGTCCATTTGAGGTAAAGAATTTCAATGGATGTACCTCAACTCCAACGGTGGCTATATATCAGGATATCCAAATTAGAATTAGTAAAAAAAGAGTCGATAACCTGAGGAAAACACAAGTAAAAGTGTTGATTATGAATAAAAAGGTTGTATCGATAAAAAAAAGTTGAGATCAACCACTAACCGATGCGTCGAGATGATATTGAAAATCCTCATCTCAATGTTAATTTAGTCACACTTACCAATGTATTTCTTTTCAAATTCACCCGACAAGTGGCGCTTTACAAAAGTGGTTTTACCGGTACCACCATCTCCTACGAGAACTAATTTGAATGTTGGAGCTGTTTCTTCTGCCATTTTTTCTTTTAACAAACTTATCGAGATAAAAAAAAACTTTTTGTTCCAAAGTTATAAAGTATAAAGGTATAAAAGCTAGTAAAATTGTTTTTTGTATTTTGCAAAGCAAAATTGGAATGAAAAATTTGTAACCGAGAAAAAAAAAATTTTTTTTTATTATTATTGTTTTGTTTGTAGTTATAACTTTATTTTTGCTTATTATTAAATGTTGGATGAATTAAATAATAAAAATAAAGCGTAAATGAAAAACCAAAGTTATTTGATTTTGGGATATTCAGAGGTGGAAAATTAAAGTAGGGGTTTCCAATTTCGGTTTGTTTTCCCTTTCATTTTGCATATTTCAGCGCATTTATAATTATTTGATTTAAATTGGCTAAAAGTTCTGATGAACATTGAAAAAATAATGCTAAATAAAAAAAAATTTTTTTCCTTTTTTAAAGTGATCCAATTTAAATAGGTCTTGCAAGCATAGTAATAAATGAATTAAAAAAAGACAAAATAAGCTGCGGCGATACATTGCACCTTTTTCTATAAGAGTGGAAAAGTGTAGGGGAACTACAAGGTCTGTATAGTAGTTGGTTAGCCATTCCAACAAGGAAGGAGCAGTGGTTTTATTTCTGGTCGCTCAATTGAGAAAGAAGTAGTGAGGACATGATAACATTTGGTGATCCGATAGCGGTCTTCTCCAAATAACTGCTTTTTTCTGTTCAAAAAATCACCTTGTGTTCGTTTTGTTTGGGGGGAGGGAAGTAATAACGACTATTTCGCAGACCTTCTGCTATTGTGACTTTGAATATGACCGAGAAATGCTGGTGATTTCTTGGGCAAAATGCAATAGTTTTAAGGGAATAAAACGTAATAAACCCACCAAATGGAAAAAAGCGGTGTTTTGTTTGCCTAGTGGTATTGGCCCAATAGCCATTTAAAAGGGCTTTTAATTTAGTTTTTAGACCTACATCCAATAAAAGGGTGAGTTGAGAAAACATGGAATTTTGCTTGCAGTTTTTTTAATTTTAATCCAACTCGTCTTAATGGAGTATGCAAAAACTGCGATAAATCTCGAATACATGCTCCGTTTATAGAAATTCGCGGTAATTTCATAAAAGCACAATGGAGAAAAATACAAGAAAGGCTCTATTTCGTGGTGTTAGCCCAACAAAAAACGCCGGCAAAGCTTTGGGTATTACCTTATCAAAAGGATACAAAATTCATGGTCTAAAAAGCCATTTAGTGTCCCAGTGAATATATAAAATGTTACCCAATTTGAATAGTACAGTGAGGTTAGCACAAATGTTGGTGGCTAAAGTTTAGTATAAATATTGGGTTTATTCATCACCAGCCCGAGGATTGCTTGTTCAAGCTTTTTGATCAATGTGTTTCTGGTCTGAAGGTATTGATCCCAGAATTACCATTCACATCATACTGTGTACACCTACGTGTACGTGTATATCAGCATAAGAGAGTGTGTGGTGTTTGTGAATTATCTGATTCCCCTGTACTTCAAGCAATAGTTACTGGTACCAAAGTTTTTACCGACTAGCTTAGAGTGGAAAAAAAAATTATAGCATGTCAAACATTGTCCAGTTCATCCATAAACAGGTGCGTTACTCATGAATAAAAAGAATCTCTGCAAAATATAGATATTCATCTACTACGTGGAGTTTTGTATTCCTCTACATAGACAAGAATGTTATCCTACACTATAATGGAGAACTAACAAAAAATGAAAGTAAAACCCACATGCCCAAAAGGCTTGAAAATTTAAGGCTCAAGAAAATAAAAGAGGTTATTCCTTTCCTGGAATGCAAACGAAAAAAATGCCAATTCGTGGAAAATAGCAAATGGCGCACACGAATACCCACAGCTATTTTTTGCTTTGTACTTTTTGGCAAATGATAATCTTCCACTAGTTGGATTGCTGCCAAATAAACCAAAATTGCTTGTTCTCAAAATTGATTTACAACAAGCCATAAAAGAGGTATGCTAACTTGAACAACTAAATATATTACTTTAAAGGGTACTTGTGATATATTCATAGTGAAACATCCTTTTAAATACTGAATTTTATATACTAAAACACAAAAAACTCCCCAGACAAGTAAAGAATAACACTTTAAACATACTGAATTGAAGGAAAAGATAAAAGGAAAGGAAAAATGAGGTTGGTATTTCTAGTATTTGTAATTTTAAAGGTATTACTAGCCTTTGTGAAACCAGACGGGGAGATTCAGGAGGGGAAAGGGATTGAAATGAGAGAATTCGAAAAGGATGGGGAAACTTACATTTGTATACTGGCACCGAGCGCGGGCAACCTTACTGGAAGCGAGGGCATCCATAATGTTGAGGAGAAATGCTACCCAAAGGTTTTCAAGGCAACAGATGAGTTTCAGGAAATAAAGCAAGGACAGGTAGTCGAAAAGGGTTTGCATTACAAAATAGACATGCGTTCAGGTATTCGGATGGCCAAACTTTTAAAGGAAGAGCAGGATGTTAATGAATCAAATAAAGACTACAAAGCGTATATTGGGGGGAAAGACGGATTAGGTAGTGGTAAAAAGCAGGTGATATTTCAAATTGATAGTGAGGGAAAAGTTGAAGAAAAAGTCCAGAAAGTAGGAAAAGAGATCGTATTAGTTGAAGAAGCTTTAGAAAATGTGAATAATGTCAAAGAAAAGGATTTGGAGGATAAAATGAAACCAAAGGGTAAGGGGGCTGAAGCTGAAGCGGAAGCGGAAGCGGATCAGATAAATGAAAAGCTACGTGAATATGTTGATTTCTTTACAGTGTCAAAAGATAGGAGTGAAAAGATAAAGTATGCAGAATTAATCGAATACCTAAACAAGCTGGAAGGGGTGTCGCATGATATAGATAATGGTGTAGAAGTAATGAAGAGTAAGGAGATATATGATGCGTTAGCAAATTTTGAGGTCGAAAATGTGGAATATGAGCGACACAAGAGTCTTAAAAAGCAAAAGGAGGAAATAAGGGGTAAGATAGCGATGGTATTTTCATCAGCAACGCAGAATAACAGAGAGGCACAAGATATAGTTATTTCTCGGGGGCTGATGAAGAAGTTGTTAGTGGCACTAGAGAAAGAAAAGGAGAGTGTACAGGTTCAACGACATTTGGTGGTGAGTATTTTGAGTCTATTGGGAGGAAATACACAAAGCCGCAGTGAAATGGAGAAGGAAAAGGGGATAAAGGTATTGTTCAAGAAGTATAAGGAATCATTGGAAAATAAAAGAAAGCAAGTAGGGGAGAAGATGGTTGAAGAAGGGTTGGGTAGGGAGGAAAACAAATTACGGGTTAAAATAATGACTGTTATTCAAGACTTTTTTGATGATGATATGTTTCCACAAGAAAAAGATGGAGATTCAAGCCAACAAAAGCAAGCGCGGAGCAAAGTTGCAGGAATATGTTGCAAATCATTCAAGAAGCTATTGAAACAATATAAAAAGGGTAAGGCTAGAATGGCAGAAAAGAACAAGAAGGAAATGAAGGGTGATAAGTCGGTGTTTGGAAATGAGTGGATTGAAGAGGAGATGCAGATGGTTAATGAGCAATATCTGGGACTAAAAAATAAGTATCCAAAAGTTTGTTGACATGTTGTAGATTTTTCGTTATAGGTAGATTGTTAGGTATTAATAGTCTTTTTATTTATTTATTTATTTAGTAAATCATAAATAAATAAAAAATGAGAGAAAAAGAGAAAAAAAGGGAAAGAAAAAATGAGAGAGGATTAATGTTCTTTATTGACGCTTGGCTTTAAGATCAGCCAAGCATTCTTGAACCAAGTCTTGTTGGAATTTAGGATTCTTAAGGAGTCCTCTAATATTGGTGACGATCTTTTCAGCGACTTGTTTTTGTTCGCTCTCACGAACACTGCGTTCGTAACGGACATGGGAGTCCAAGACAGCCTTAACTTCGTTGATAAAGGCAATTTCCTGTTGTTTTTCAAAGATTTCAGCCTCCATCTTGACGATTTCTTTACTAAGAGCAAAGAGGTCACTGTTGACAGCGTTGATGTTGGAAAGCTGGGACAGGGAGGAAATCTTGGAATCTACCAATTCCAAATGTTGTTGTCGTGCCGAATTCATAGTGTCTCGTAGAGTTTCGCGGTATTCATTACCCCACTGCTTCATTGGCTCCCTAACCTTGGTATATAGCAGAGTTACCAAACTTGCAAATGCAGCAAGAATTACTGTTTCTTCGTTAAAAACGTAAATCTCCTTGCTGATCAACAATGCTGTCAAACCGGTTGCGGCAGCAATGTATCCGGTCTTGGTAACCATGCTATCTCCAGGCAATGATGCAATGATGCTGGTAGCTTTTTCTTCTATAAAAAGTTTAAAAGTAAACCAGTAAAGAACGTTAAAAACTTTTGACAATTTGCAATAATTGGATTGTAAATAATCATAAAAGTCGATTTATTTTATTTGATTTTAATTCATTCTTTGTAATGTTGGCTATGCTTACCACTGCTCTTGGATACTTGGTTTGAAGTAGAAAAAGATCTAAATCAAATATAGAATTTGAAATAATCAAAGAATTATACAATGTATAATACAAAGTATGAATTGTGAATTTGTAAATTGTGAAAAAATGTTTTTACATACCTTGAAAGAGCTTGAGCAGTCACTTTTGGAGCAAAAGTTTTGGTAGCATTGAGGGCAAGAGAATGAGTACTCACTAATCAATTATAAAAAATATAATATAATTAAAATCAAAACATTTACATTTAAAAATCTCGAGGAAACTTGAGGGATTAATATACATCAAGTAAAATGTTCAAGTGATAAAGAAAAGTAAAGAAAGAAAAGTTTAAAAAAAGTGTTACCTAGAGCCTTTGATCCACCTAGTAATTGTCTGAATGCCATGGCTTCTTTAGTTTATCCTTCTTTTATTTTAATAAATTTATAAAATGTGATTTTAAAAATTTTTTTTCTTTTAAAAGATATATAATATTTAAGAACAATTAACAAAAATAAATGTTGTTAGATTAAAGTTATAAAAGGCAACATAACAAAAAAAAATAAAATCCAAAAAAATGAACGGATTTTTAAGCAGGGGGGGGGGAATTGAAGATTGGAAAAGGGTGAAATAGGAGGATGAACGTGAGAGAAGGGAAAAAAGGGGAGGCAAGTAGCAGGCAAGGGAAGGGGGAGAATGAATTTTGTTTTTTTTTTACCTATCAATTTTTCTATTTTTTTTTTACTTTGATGTTTTATCAAGATTGTAAATGAAATTTTTCATTCACAGAAAAAGCAGAAAAAGAAAAAGAAAAATAAAAAGATAGATTAAATTTATTTATTTATTTTAATGTTTCAAAAATAAAATTAAACTGTAGAAAGAAAAAAAAATAATTAATAATATATATATATATATACATATAAATATAAATATGTAATCGTATAAATGTAGAATAGTGGTGGGATAGGGAGGGGGGATGGAGGGATGGAGGGGATGGGGGTAAGCGGAAAAGAGTTAAAAGTTTTCATTATCAAAATCTTCTTCACTCAAATATGTAGCTACTACAGTACGATCCGCAAATTTCCGTCCAGCAAGCGCTGTAAGTGCTACTGAAGCATCGGAAATATCCCTAAAACACACAAAAATCTTGCCTACTCCCTTATTTTCTCCTCCTTGTTCTCCTCCTTCAATATTATTATTATTGGTATTATTATTGATATTGTTGATATTGTTGTTGTTGTTGTTGCTTTTCTTTTTTGGTCTTGGAATTTTTATATCTTGTACAACACCAAATTTACTACATTCATCACGAACATCTTGTAAAATATCCAAATACTCCTCATCATCCAACAATTCCTCATGGCTAACCATGTTCAGTAGTTGCAATACACGTGATTTGCGGGCAGCAGTACCACTTACCGCAGGAGCCAGTAATGATTCAGGCATATTGACAGGCATGATTCCAGCTTGTTGCAGTGCCAATAAATGTGCTGAAGAAGAACCACCACCACCACCACCAATTCCACCACCAATGCCACCACCAAGAGGATTGGTAGAGGATCTTGAACCTACACTAGCCCTTTGAACAATGATTCTACAATCACCCAATTCCATATTGTTGAGACCTTGGCAAGCTACATCGGTAATACTAGTATCAACATATTCACAAAAGGCAAAGCCTCGAGATACACCAGTAGCTACATCACGGACCAAACAAAATGCTTTTAATGGCCCAAAAGTCTGTAATAGCTCGGCTACATCATGATCGTCCAAGTAGGTAGGCAGGTTTCCTACATAGATTTTAAAAGGCGTTTCACCCACTATTGTTGGTAATCCTAATACACCAATATTCCCTCCACTTCCTCCCGCACCACCTCCACCTCCAGCTCCACCAATACCTCCACGAAACGGTCGGACATCTGGTGGTTGTCCAGCTGGTGCAACATAATCCTTAGGTCGTCTGACTTTAAGGCCACAAGCCAAAAACTGAACACCATCCAAACCCATTCCCAAAGTAGCTTGTTCGGGGCTGCGGAATTCCACAAAGGCATAGTTCTTGTCATTGTTGATTTGTACCGACATTACCGAAAAGGCAGGTGCAAAGCCCCGATTTTCCATTTGCTCGTTGAAAAACGCAGCTATCGCATCTTCATTTACTCCATATGGAATGTTTCCTACATAAAGCCGCCTCTGTTGCTTGGCAACCAATTCCTCGGCCTTCTTTTTGGCCTCGGGATCTTGTATTTCTGAAGGCGATTTGCTTTCTTGTAATACCGAAGGATTAAAGGAAGCCACATTTCTCGAACCCAATGATTGTCCAGGTGGCGGAAATAATCCGGCCTTTTTAGCCTCAAACGCTGATAGATTTTCAAAGCCTGGCGGTGCTAAATCCCAGAGATTTAGCTTTGGCTCGCGTAGATGAAGCGGAACTACCGCTTTTGCTTGTCGTTTGGAACGTGAACGGGAATGTGAACGCGAACGCGAACGCGAGCGGGAAAGAGAATGTCTTTTTCTTCTTGATCTTCTGTCTCTACTTGAATTTCTTTCTCTTTCTCTGTCTCTGTCTCTATCTCTATCTCGATCACGATCCCTATCTCTTTCGCGTCCTCTATCACGATCTCGATCACGATCTCTATCCCTGTTTCTTTCTCTTTCTCTTTCTCTTTCTCTTTCTCTATCTCTATCCCTATCTCGGTCTCGGTCTCGGTCTCTTTCTCGATCTTGATCTCTATCTCTTTCTCTTTCTCTTTCTCTATCGCGTCCTCTTTCTCTGTCTCCTCCCCTATCACCGCCTCGATCTCTGTTATAATCCCTTTCGCGTTCTAATTCAGGATTGTGAATATTGTCGTCAAGAGTATTAACAGGAGCATTCTTTCTCGCCTTTTCTAACTGCAGTCTTAAATACTGCTCCTTTTCTTGAGTATTCATTTTTGTTTTTTGTTTTTTGTTTTTTTGTTTTTTTTGTAAGAATTTGAATTTCTTAAAACAAAAAAAATACCAAAAAATCAAAGAAAAAAAGTAATAAATAAAAATATATAAAATAAAAAAAATAAACACGTATTTATTATCAAGTAAATAATAAATAAATGAGATGAAAGGGATAATTGAAATATAAAAATAAAAATAAAAATAATATGGTTAAAATAAATAATAATAATAAATAAATAAAACAGATTAATTAGTTACAGTGTAATTAAAAGAGGTATTGAAAATTTGACCAGTTGAAGTATCAATAAGATGGATAGGAACTTCAAAGTTCCCATTATTTGGATTGATTTGAATATTGGTAAAATCCTTGTATAGAGGAGCCAGACAAAATAGAGAATCAGGAGACTTGTACTCAAAATATACAGGAGGAATACCATTGAATAAAAGTTTTATAGAGGGAGTAAAATTACAACCAGAAATGTTAAGGGAAGCACGAGAGCTGAAATCGGAGGGTTTATCAAAGAGATCCAGGTTGACGAGAGAAGAAGCTAAAGAAAGAGTACGAGAACGCTTTGGTGGAGAGATATGAATGTTGGAAATGGAAGGAATAGGAGCAGAAAGAGAAGGATTGAGAAGTAGATTTGGATTGTTGTTGGAATTAGAGTTTATGTTTGTGCTTATGTTTGTGTTGGAATTAGAGTTGGTGTTGGTGTTAGTGTTAGTGTTGGTGTTGGTGTTTGTGTTAGAGTTGATGCTGAAAGAAGAAAGAGAGGGATTACAAACCATGCCGCCAAAAGTAGATAAAGAAGAAGAGGAAGAGGAAGGCAAAGAAGGTTCATTTGGGTAATTGAAACGATAGGTGGCACAATCAGTACCAACAATAGTCCAAACAGCCGAGTCACCAACGTCTTCACACCAATGGAAATGGTTTGGTTGAGTGGATTTAAGTAGAGCAAAGTTAGAGACAGGCAAATCAATGGTGGTATTTGCACGGCGGCGGGCAGGGAAGGAATCCATTTGATCCATGGTGCGGCGCTTTTGACCACCTTTGATGTTGTGTAGTTGCGAGTACATATCAAGAGGAATGGGAGTAGAGGTAGAGGAGCGAGAAGGTAACATGTAAGGTTGCTGATCAAGAAGATCAAAGGAAGAAGAGGAAGGACGGTTGAAGAGGTAAGGAATATGGTTGGCGCTGGATTGAGTAAAGTGTTTGCCACTAATGGAGCGTTGAAGACCAACAATATCACCAATGCAGGATAGATAGGTTCCAGGATAGCCAGATTCCTTGGAGGGAATAGCCATATTCCGATTAAGAGAATCAGCAGCTTTGTAGTTCGGAACCAAATGATGTGGTTGGTGTAATTCAAACGCCACTTTGTGTAGTTGGCTGACTGGATCGCCAACCGCGACACAATGCATTCCGTTGCTGTAGTATGAGCCGGTTGCATTACTGGTGCGCTCGACTTTCCGCAGAATCAAAATAGGACTGACCATTCCGGTAGATAAGCACTGTAGCACTACTGGTTGGTTGTAGTGGATAGCAATAGGTGCACCTATTCCTTTCTTTCCGCCCTCTCCTCCGACAGTGTTTGCAAAATTAAAGTTTGGCGGTACTTTTGGGTTAAGGGCAACTACAGGAGGTGGTGGATACCCAGGAACTCGTACTTCATCGTAAGCTAGATTGTTACTGTTCATTACGTATGGATCAACTAACCAAATAATAAACAAATCCCACACCGAAGATCTTGCTACAAAACACGGACTGGAACTGTTGTCGCCTACACTTTTATCATTAGGATTGCTGTTGTTGTTGTTGTTACTGCCATTGCCATTGCCACTGCACCAGCTCGGCACTTTTCCTCCTGCTACCATCGACTGATTCACCCCCAAGTACTTTGTACTGACCGTCTGCGACCGCAACCGGTTAAACAACGAGATTACAGATCCGTGATGAATACATAAATCTACATTTCGCACACTCTGCCGCTTCTTTGATGGCTTACTAATCACTTTGATTGGCTTGCTGTAAAACTCTGCCTTCACCTCCCGTGTCTCTGCATCTAGCAACTTCACACTCACATTGACCTTTTTGTTTTTATCGTCATTGTCGTTTATATACAAATGTTTTGCTACACACCGTCCCGCTAACCGCTCTATCCCCTCCACTTTTCCCATTCCATCTCCCATTCCTCCTCCTATCATCATTCCTTTTACTTGTCCATGTCCTTGTCCTTGTCCATGCCCATGTCCCTGTCCTTGTCCCTGTCCTTGCTGTGTAATGTTTTTCATGTCTATTACATTTGATTCTACCAACCATTCCAGCTGTGCATTATGTCGTGCGCTCGATGTATTTAAATTACTCACTAATCCTGCACTGTTGCTTCCCGAATAGTTAATCTGATTCAAATTCCCTTGGTTATACGTCACATCCGCTGTTCCTCCATTATCCATTCCTGTAATCCCCACCGTCACCAACGGCATCGCCTTCTTCACTTCCTCCATCCCCACCATCTGTCCTCCTCCCTTAACCAACTCTCGCCCTATGTAACTGTTGCTGTCTCCAAAAAACATCACCACTGGTGGTGGACACAAAAACCGCTTCTCTGTTCCATACGACTTTTGCGCCACCTTCGCCGTAAATATCATCATCATCTTTTGTCCCTCCATCTCCTCCACATTCCCAAACCCAAATCCCTTCGCCATCCCCTCCATCCCCTTCTCCACACTCTTCTCCACACTCTTCTCCGCCCCCGTCCCTGTTCCTGCTCCTGCTCCT
>LSSK01000071.1:0-29410 GCA_001969505.1 Zancudomyces culisetae | reverse complement strand
CCTGCCACTCCCTCCTCCCCTTCCTCCTTCACCACCACCTCTTTCTCTTTTCCTTTTTCCACCTCTCTACCCTTTTCTTTTCCTCCACCTCTCTCTCTTCCTTCCCTTTCTTCCTCTTTATTATCGTTCCAACTATTCACACTCACTGATGACCCTTGTCTTGATTGGTTTTGTATGTTGTCTTGTTCCTCTCCCATCATCACCTTTTCTATATTCTTTCTTTTCCCCTTTATCCCTTCCTTGCTCTCTCCTATTCTCAACAACATCTCCAACGATTCCCCATTAAGTCCCAATACTCCTCCTCCACTTCCCCCTCTGCCTCCCTCTGTAATGTCTAAAAGGTCTTCTCTATCTGGTAACTTTGGAAACGCTGAAAATCCTTCCCTCTCTCTCCCCATCCCCATTCCCATTCCCATTCCCATTCCCATCCCCATGTTCATATTCATATTCATGTTCATATCCATTCCCATACCCATCCCCATCCCCATACCTGTCCCCATCCCCATTCCTGTTCCTGTACCTGTTCCTGCTCCTGCTCCTGCTCCTGTCCCTGTCCCTGTTCCTGCTAATCTATACTTGAATTGCTCCTCCACCAATGTACTATTCTTGCTTTCGTTCCCATCCATTCTCCTAAAATCTAATACGTCTCTCCCCACCAACTCGTTAAAGTTCAACCCTGCTCCTCCTCCCATTCCTCCCACTCCTCCCATACTATTAAGCATTCCTCCTCCCCCCATTCTTGGTGATACTTCATACTTTAAATACCCGTCTCCTCCCTCATTTCCCTTTGAATTCTGCATCTCCATCCCCCCAAATTGTGCCTTTTCCAAGATTCGCGCCATACTCATATCCAACTCCGCCATCAATCCTCTATTCGCATCAAATCCCATCCCCCCTTCTCCATTTATAAATCCTCGCCATTCATTAATTCCTATTTCATTCCCCTCTACTCGATTCTCCCCTCCTTGTCCCTCTCCTCCACCTCCTCCTCCTCCTCCTCCATATACTATCGGAAGCGCTGAATCTCCCATTAATCCCCCCATAAGCTCTACTCCTATTTGATTCGTCTCGCTCATTGTCATTCGTCGCTTCCTTGCTCTTCCCCCTTCTCCTCCCATACTCAGTCCCGCTGCTTCCAACTCCCACTCATTTCCAAATATTCCTCCCTCTAAAATCCCTTCTCCATTCTCCCGCATCATCCCTCCCCCCATTCCAACCCCTACTCCCATTCCTCCTCCTCCTCCTCCTCCTCCTCCACTTCCACCACCTCCTCCTCCTGCCCCATTACCATTACCATTACCTCCTCCATTACTACTTCCTGCCCTACTCATCTCTTCTATATAATTCATCATGTTTCGCTTTATTTCTTCTATTCTTTGTCTCTTCTATTTGACTATTTTACAAGTTCATCTATTCCCTTTTTTTTTCACTGTCTCTTTCTCTCTCTTTTTGCCTCACTTTGTAATACCCTTCTCTTCTCTTTCTTTTGCTGTTGTCGTTGCTGTTGCTATTGCCTTGATATTCTAAGTAAAAAAAAATGCACCTTGTATTATGCCTTGTATGCACTCTTGATTTGCCTTTGTTGTTTTGCTTTACTTTGTCTTTTCTTTGTACCCTTTGGAAATTCAAACAAAAAAAAAACTCCGATTCTTCCTTTCCCTCTCTTTTTCCTTCTTCTCTATATCGCCTTGGTTGTATCCCTTTTTCCCGGCCTTTTTTTTTTTTTGCTCTTTTTCCTTTTTCCTTCTTGAAAAAACAAAAACAAAAACAAAATAAAGCCCTTGTGTATTCTGAACTCTAATGCTATCTATTTTTTTATTATCTTTTATCAGTATTTGTTTACTTTTTTTTTTTACTGTTTCTCTGTTACTCTTTCCTTCAAATTTTACTTTTCACTCATCCAATCTCTCTTTTTGCTTTGTTTTGCTTTGTCAACAATACCAAAACTATTTTAACCTCCCCCCCTCCTCCTCCTCCTCCTCCCCTCAACATAATATACGTCTCAATCACTCTCAATTACTACCTCTCCTATATTCCAAATTATAAACTTTTTTTTTCCTTACACTTGCCTGTATCGCTCTATTTCTACCCTTGTACCTTCTATGCTTTCTCGCTCTATTGCTTACTACCTAATTTTTTTATTCATTTATTCTCTTCTTATGACCTGTCTTTTTTTTTCTGTTTTGATTTTTTTTTTGTTTTGTATTATATTATATTATATTGTGAGTGTTGTATTGTATTGTATTGTAGTATTTGTACTATTTCACCACTCCTTTCTCTTTAATCCACTCTCTCCTGTCTTTTGGTAAACAATTAAACGCTTTTTTAAACACCAAACATTTAAAATCGTTTTAAATCCACCTCTGAATAATAAAAAAAACCCTCAACAAAATTTACACAAATTATCAACAAACCATTTCCAAAATTCCTTTGTATTTACAAATATCATTCAGTGCTATGTTACCTTTTCTTTTTATTTCTTTTCCTCCTCCCCCAATCCCGATATGTCAATCAATCTACCTCTTTTCAGTTGCAATTGAATTTCGATTGCTCTTTTTTTTTTCTACCTTGCCTTCTATTTGGTAATATTATAGCCTTAATTACTATGTTTGCTATTTCTAATCTTTATTACCAAAATTAAATTAAACTCTTGCTCTATGTTTTTTTTTTTGCTTTTGTCTTTGAAAATTTTCAAAATTCTACGTTTCAACCGGTATTTATTCACTCATATATATAATTTATCCTCTATTCTCTTCTTTTTTTACCCTTTACTTTATTTACTGATTTCAAACAATACCCTCAATAACACATCAGTCTTCTCCCCTCTCCCCCCTTTCATTTTCAACTCTATACTTGCTTTTGCTATCTAGACTCGCAAAAATGATCACATTTTTCTAAATTTTTTTTGTTTTTTTGCCGCATTAAAAAAAAACATTATTTGTTTAACTTGGCCAAATTATTTTGCAATATAATTTTTCTTTTTTATTATTATTATTATTATAATAATTGTTATTATTATTTTTATTTTTTTTTACAAAATCCTGCACCAATCCCCAATATTCTCATTAATTTTCCTTTTCCGCCCATAACACTTACAACCACCAAAAAAAAAAAACATATAACAAAAAAGAACCAAAACTCAATCAAGCAAACATGTACATCGTTGTGAACCTCTGAAAATTGAAACATTGGTACATAAAACTTGCATTCCTAATACTCTCCCTCTATCTTCTCCTTCCTCATACACCTCTAGATATTAAAAAGACGCATCACAACGATGATCTCTAACTGAGAATGTCCTTTTCTTTTTACCTCTTCATTTTCCTTATCCACTTTTCCCACTTCCCTTACATACTCATTGTTCTTCACAACCCACCTGCGAAAATACTACACAGGATTTTCCTCACCTCAAAGCATGAAAAAAATTAATAAAATAGAAGGATTCGCTATACTTCAATGTTCACCAGCATTTTTTTTACTTCCTTGATTTAAAACATATCTTTCTTTTTTCACCTTTTGTTTTTTTTTTCTTTTTTTTTACATAAAATATTTTTCGATTAATAAAAAAAATACCACTATTCCCAATTTTGCCCCTCAATTTCCTATAATACTACCAGATACCCCCTCGTGTATCTTCCAAAGATTAACTATCACTGTACCAAATAATTTGTTTTACATAATCCACCATCTGCCATAAAACACAACAATTCATCACGCCAAAGAACAATCAAATACAACATTATACAACAACAAATGCATTGCCGCCATAAATGAAAATGTCCTGTACTCATTTTTCCTATAGTTCCCACTCGATTTTCTACACATTCTCAAAGATTAACAACTCCTCGTAAGTCCCCATGTCAACTATGATGTAAGATTTTCTCAAGCATTGTGCGTTTTTTCCACAAATCCAGAATATCTCTGGCTCATTCATCACCATCCTTATCCTAAAATTTTAGACATATACGCCCAAATACACACGCCCACACTTATACATATCCTATCTACTATTCTTTCTAAATTCTAAACCCAATCATCCTCTATTTACAAGTAGACCTTGCCACCACGAAAAAATAAAAAAAATTGTTGCAAAATGTCGTATGCAATCCTATCATACATTCATATGCACATACTTTAGCCCATTTGTACACTTTATCTTTACTATTGCTTGCTTGCTTATTTAAGGCCATTTCTTAGCCTACCGACATTTGCAAAGTATACGGACACTGACCTCATCATTCCACCAACATTTCCATACTTATCCCACTATTACATTACTGATACCATTCAGCGCAACATTTTTTAAATATGTGGTTTTTCATCCTTTTACTTTGATTAACAGGCTACTATCTTAATTTTCTCTTTTTTTTTCACTTTTAAATTCAAAAAACGTACCAACGCTGTACACCTTAAATCAGATTCAAGTACATTGAAAAGAAAAGAAAAACAAACAAACTGACCTTTACCAATCAATAATAATATTCTCTTTTCTTCTTAATTTACATTTTCTATCTCGTAGCTTATCTAAAAAAGAGCAAAGATCTAGATCACATTTAATCTAAATACTAAAGTTCTTTAGCTTATAAAACTGCCCATATACTCACCCCTGCATCATCACCCCCCCACTCTTTCACTCTTTCTTTATTCATATATCGACTGTCTCTTACACGCTTGCTCGTTTAATGTTTCATTATATAGCTTAAAATGCAAAGCAAAATTGTTTACATACTACATATCTTTTACTCATTTCTGAAAAAGATAACGAGGAATGCAACGCCTCTTGTTATACACTCACCATATCTTGCCTTAACACATACAAGCTTTGTTTTGTTTTGTTTTGTTTATGTTTTTTATACTTTGCATGTGTATGTGTATGTGTATGTATGCATGTATAGACAGTAGCCCTCCCCCCAAAACCTCCTCCCTTCGCACTCCCCTCTTCCATCTTAGCCATTGTTATAAGCCTCACTTTTATGTAATCGCAAATTTCACAGTTTGTAAATCAAGTTAATCAAAATAAAATTTATACCCAATTACAATTTCCCAAACTAAATCTCAACTTCAGGATTTTGACCTTTAAAAAAAAACAATTACAATAAAAGCAGTAAATATATCAGCACCAATATTAACCCCATCCCCTCCCAAAAAATCAAAATAGGAAACAAAAAAAATAATAATCAGATCCCCCTTTTAATATACACTCATTAGCACTTTAACCTTCACTTTGTGGTGATTTCCACCTACTTGACTACTTTTTAATTCACTTTCCACCTGTACGTTCCGCAATATTAATAATTATAAATGAAATAATAATAATAATAATAATAATAATAATAATAATAATAATAATAATAATAATAATAATAATAATAATAATAATAAAAGGAATAACGCATCATTCTTTTTATTAAACGCAACTTGTGTTTATAATTAGATATATGAGCAACACATACAACCCCCCCCTTTTGTACACAAATATATCCGTTTACAATGTGATACAAGTAAGCAGTAACAACACCTATACTAGGAATAATAATAATAGAAATATCACTGTGTTTATATAAAACCTTACCAACCTTTTTCTTTTCCGTTTCCGCTCCCGCTTCTTCTTTTTTCCTTTTTGCGTTTACGCTTTTCTTTTTACCTTTAACTACGTTTTACTTTTGAATAATTCCGTCCTCGGGGTTTTGCTATTATTTTTAATCGTTATTATAGTATTATATATTCCTTGTTAAACATAGTTGCATTTTTCTCTTTGAAATATATTTTTATATAAACATGTTCTTGTTTTATAGAGACTTGATGTATTTACATTTAATATTTGTTATACTCTCCTCCCCTAGAAATACTTGCACCTAAACAACCTTATCACTTTAACTTTTGCCCCCTTTTATTTTTATCCCTTTAAACTTTTGGCCTTTTTTTTAATAAGCTTGAATAAATAATAACAAAAAAAACGAATCAGTGGACCGGTTTTATCAACTAAGCACACACATACTAGCACATTTCTATTAATTTATTTTACCAATACATCATGTTATTCTCTCACACTTCACACCTCATACCTCATACCCTTCCCCCCTTATTCGTCTTTTTTTTCTTGGTCAGTTGGTATGCCACCTCCCACCTCCCCCCCCTTTTCTCGAAAATTTAGTGAGTTTAAGGCAGGCGGTCAATATTGTTTTATATTTGTTTTTGAGCTTTTATTGTGATATTTTGGTGAAATCACTATAGATAATACTGGATAAATGCAATGATTAAAATAGCTGGCTCATTAATTGTAATTCAGCCATTGTTTACCCGAAAAAATGCAATGAAATAGAATTAAAAAAAAGCTGCATAATTTTTTTATTGATGGTTTTATTTTAATTCAATAAAGTTTTAGGTTATGAATGGATTGCATGTACAACGTTATTCACTATATGGAACTACAAAGCAGTGAGGTAAAACTCGTGGGGGAGGTGAGGATGTGTTGTGTGTATGTGTATGTGTGTATGTGTGTATGTGTCAATCTATTATCTGTAAATGGATCCGACAAGGCTATGTTCATCTTGCAATCTAAAACTAAAATTTGAAAAGCAACGCTTTTTCTTTGGTGGACAGTTCTTTGTATTTTTTGCACAAGATGTCCAAAAAATATATATATTACATTTATAATTGCAATAATGGCGGCAACTATTATTAATTATCATAACACAGGATGAATCAACTGTGTACGATGATTAATCTCCGCTCCTTTTCAAATTTGTCATTACTCACATCGAGTTCTTTTTTAATTAATTAATTTGTTTAGACCAATTCAATTTACCTAAAGTTATTAACGATCATTACAAGCGTTGCTCATTTAGTACATTAAAAATCTTAGAAATTATAAATACAGTTCAAATATTGAATCACATCTAAAATGCAAGAAAATAAAAACTCAACCATTACATCATCAATGCAGAGGGGAGGAAGGGGAAGAGTTTGTAGACTTTTTCTCCTATCTCCACTAATATCTATTTCAAGAGCTAGTTTGTCCAACAACAATCGTAGCTACGTCCAGCCTTAGTTTTCTAACCACTTTTTGCTCTCTTCTTTTCTCGCAGTACTTTTAAAGAAAAGATGGATTGTTTCAAGCTTTCAACAAGAAATTGGTGAGGATACGGATAGTTTCAATGATAGCATGGATATGTTTATGGTGAGATAAGGATCCGACGAGTATGATGTTTTCAACTTTGGAAAAGTTTGCATTATTGCCTTTATTAAACTATTACGAGTTATCGAAAAATAATTAAAAATCATAGCACGTGTTTATTGGATGTAAATCATCGCCAATACATAATTGCACACTCCAAATTGCAAGTGTTCCTTTACTGCCTATGGCTTAATCGATTTTAGGATTGTCCATTTACTCCAGCTTATAACTAAAACGGTTAAGCACGCAAATATATGATAATACTGACCTTGAGCCTATAAATGCTCATCCACGTCATTTTTAAAAATCTTGTGTTCCTACTTTTGCGCTATTTTTTTTTGTCTTTTATCGTCTATATAGTGGTATTTAATTTCAAGATATAGAGGTTTTAGAACCATATATCTAAAAAGAGATGAAATATAGACATTTATATTTGTAGCAATTTGCTCCTACGAAGCCCTAGAAGTGCTGACGTTATTATATAAATTTGTCATAGCGACAATTTGTAATCGTCAACATATACTTACACCTATCCCTCTCACTAATTCACTGCTCCTAACTCTTCCCCTCCCAAAAAACAACAAGAATAAAGCGCTCAATAACACACACACACACACCTTATAGCTACGTTTATATATAGATTTTTAGAGCATAAAAACATGAATAAACGCAAAAAACGCAAACAAATAACATTTAAAGAACCACATACACATATCTATCTACACACCATTTGCGCGTACCTTCCAGAAATCCTATAACACACGCTTATTTACTTCTACCCCCCCCCCACCACTCAACTCTTTCTTTTCTTTTTTACCCATCCTTTTACCCACCCTACCCCAACACTATATCCACCACAAAGACACTTTCTCTCATAACATCTAATCACTAACACTGCTATTGTTTTCACAGCAAACTGTGCACATTATAGGAGGTGAAAATGACTACAGACCAAAAATTAAATACTATATCTTGCGTCTATGTAGTTCGCCCAACACTCATCATTTAACCAAAAACAAGATTGGACAACAAAGTTTATAGAGCTGCTCATTTACTTTTTTATGTTAACTAAACCATCTCTTTTTCTTTACTTTAGTTTTCTTTCTCTTCAAGGTCGAGTAGCCTGATTCTAGAGATACAAAGATGTTGATTTTAAAATAGAATCTATCGAATAAATTTATCAAATCACTTGATATTTATAATTTTTTCCCAGAAATTCGTAAATATATCAGCTGATTCATCCCTACTGGCTATTTTACTAGACACGGCCTACCCCATGATCTTTTAAAGCGATGGTGTGGTAACAGCGAATTTTCATCAATTCGTTTATTAGCGGTAAATCACTATCCTGGTTCAGGATCTAAGAATATTCTTTGCGTTCATTTATATTGAAGCACTTGAAAAATATTTCCTATTAGTAAATTACTAGTGCAAGTAACTAAAAAAAAATGCTGAATAAACATCAACATCAACATCGATACCAATACTAACATCAACTAAAATAAACAGGTTATCAAAAATAATAAGTTTTAATAATTTGTTTATAATCACAAGCAGAGTTGAATCGTGCTCTTCTAGGTATTCTTTTATGATTTATAAGTTTGTGGTTGATGATTTCTGGGTGGTTCAAGAACGTTTGGGGAATCAACACCTTCACCTGGTAGCTCGACGTCATAGTCTCTGAGAACATTGGCTACAATAGTAAACATTTTTACTCATGCCAAATTACGACCTGGACAGATACACACACCCCCTCCATAACAAGAAATCCCATAATGTTTCTTTTTAGACAACTGGTATTTGAGGCCCATAAATATGTCTGGGTTATACGGTGATCAGCTTTTACAAATCGTTCCATAGTTGTAGGCGCTGTCTATGGAAAGAAACGCCATTTTATTTTTTTGTAATGGTACTCCACATAAGATGATTTCATCTATAATATCTCGGGAAATTATCGTTTACCATTCCTCTGTATGCTCCAGAATATCAATAATAGAACACCATCACTCATACTATTGTTTCACTGGCTGCATGTACTCCTGTCATAGACATTCCAGTAATCTCCAAGTACAAGTACTAGGACCCCAACACTGAAACACATTGACTTCTTGCCTCAAAGAGATCCTGCAAGGTGTTTTTTTTTTTTGCACTTTATCTGGTTTTGTTTTTTGTATGTTTCTCTTGATTCTTGATAATATCAACGTTGAAATTTCTTGAGTTATTTCTAATTTCCAACATTAATTAATAAGCGTTTTAAATCAGTTTGCCACAAAAAAGATAGAAAAAGCTATCAAAATTTTTTAAAAAGAAATGACTAGTTCACCAGAAAAGTATGCAATCAAAGTATAACACCAATCAAAGAGGAAATGCTACCAGTAAAAACGAACAACGGTGATACAAAGTCCATTTTTTCATATGAAAACAGAATAGTGTACACTTTGTTTCCACATATTCACCACTCCGGTGCGCACCAGTGTTAATTGCACCAAGGGATATCCCAAAAATCAATTTATTGACTACATCTGTTTCAATATGTTTGAAATATTTCTCATGATCCATAATGAGTACATCACTTTGCACTTGAATACCACCTTCAAGGCTTTTTTTCAAAATCAATATACTGGAATAGAGTACTATTCTTTTGATTTTTGATGACACATTTGTAAATAATTCGACAGAAAACTGTCTTTGTATATCTAATCCACTATGCGGTACTATATCCAGTTTTATTTTTATCGCTTTAAGCGATTTATAATACAAGAATGGGTTTTAAATATCAATACGTGTATCTATAGCCATATCTACTATTCCTCTGTTATGAACTGTTGCTTGTAGTATCAAGCGTATTGTCTGGTAGAAAATATTTCTAATATACAGCTGCAATTGGATACTTATGTTGCAAGGATATAATCTATTAACTTTAAGCTGTTGATAATACAGAAATAAAGAGAACCGATCCCATCATGAACTTGTTGTCACTTCTGAGCTTATCCAACACTTGTGCTGAAGCAGCCTAAAATAAATGGTTAACTTGTGTTACACATTTATAATTTTGTTTATCCTTGTTCATTTATTCATTTTTGCTTTATTGTGGTATTGCTAAGTCGCTTATTAGAAAGAGGTAGGACTGTAATGAGATCTGCGACCAATTGTCTATAGCTACTTTTTTGTGGTACTATTGCAGCAAAAACACGGATAGTTATAAAGCCCATGCCACGTTTTTATGATAAAAATGTAAAAGTCTATCTTTTATTTACAGTTTTTTATGACTTTTTTTATAGGGTTTATACTTAAACATTTTATATCACTTTTATTTAGTTCGCTTTTTAATAACCATAATATCTTATAATAATAATAATATAATAGTAATAACTAATAATAATCTGAATCGCCTTCACCCATAAATCCTCAAACTCGCTATAATTGAAAAACGGTAATAAACCAAAGCCTGTATGAAAGCCTGTTCCTTTTGAAAAGTATAAACCTAGGACTTTATCATATGACTAATAATAATTAACTTTGATTATAAAATAGAACTGATAACGACTTTCCCAGTTCACACATACTAGTCCTTGTTTTTTTTTCTGAGCCAAGTTAACTTTTTCCAATGTAATTAACAATGCATTTGCGACACAATTACTTGCTTTATATGGCTACACAAGTAAACCCACTTTACGTCTAATACTTTTCAACCACTATATTTGGGTTTGCTAATCTGTACCATCCAAACTATGTTTAAAATTTGTAAAAAAAAGGACAAAAGCCGATAAAAATTGATAATTTCACGCTCCCATCCATTTTAGCAACCAGGACAGAAAAATATTGTTTAGCCCCACTTTTAACAGCAGAAACCGACTTTGACCATTTATTTCTTTCTGAAAGCAATTATTGTTTTGAAGGGTATGGCGTATTTGCATCAAAATTGAAACTGTTGCGAGATTAAAGGCAGTCGAGTAAAGCTCTCAAGCAGGAGGTGGAGCAGAAGGGTTAATATGAAACAAAGAACAGAGCTGATTTCAGTTTTTCTTTTCTTTTAGGCTTATTAGCTGCAAAATACTCACAGCACATAACACTCGTGCTAGCAATTCTGGTAGTGTTGTACAAGCAAGTACAGAGTTAATATCTATATTAGAAAACGGGTTGTGCATGCAAGCACAACAGAGTTTATTTGTTACCTCAAAGTCAGTGATTAAAATACAATGTACTAGAGGCCAATATATATTGCTGCATTCTCACTAAAATAAGCTGTATCTCCTTATTTGAAGCGGAAATAATAGATAGCTAATTCCTATCACTACTGTCTTGTGAATAGAAGGGTTGTAAATATATAACTCACAAGCTTTCCAAAAGCCTTCATAACAATTTGAAAGCAAAAGCAATTCATGGGTAACATCCATTCATTAAGCTACCTTTCTTTGGATATGTGTACACATAAATCGATTGTAATGTGAAATAGTTTGTGGATTTTGCTTATCATTTCCTGGAATATAACATGATTGGCGATATTTTTACACCTTGTAATTTTTAACGGATGACATGGTTCGTATCTCAAGATTTTTGTTAGCTCATTCGACACTTTTTATTAATTAAGCATTCTTAATTTTTTTCCTTTCTTCTTGAACAGGCGATCATACTAGAATTTCCAGCAAAAGAAAAAACAAAGGTTAAAATATATTCCAAAAATGACAGCAAGAACTAGAATATACGATATCGGACACAAGGCCTTTGCGCTGACATTAATAGGCTCTTCAGGTACCATACGCCACTACTATTATTGATTCTAGATGCATATATTCGAATGATTACTCTCGGTTCTATAAACCTACCCAAAAATAAATAAAAAGTATCTACAAACATAAGGCTCGACTTTTTCCAGGCTTAAAATTTTACATAACAATACTATGAATAGCGTATGCACTTACGTTTGTTTGCGCAAGCGTAGTCCGAAATTACCACAAAAAAAAGCTTGCGAAGGTGCGAAATTTTACCTATTTATCTGCTTATCCGTATATACATCTGTTTTAACTAAAGGAAAAAGATAGAACACACAAGCAACAATCACCATACTAACCCACATTTACCAACAATTCTACATTTTTAGGCCCAGGAAAACAATGATAAATGATTCAATACATCGGATTTTTGCTTTTTTTTAGTAATTTTAGATTACAAGAGAAATATAGATTTTTGAAAGTGCAGCGAAAAGATTCTACTTGCACTAGATCGATCATTCGTATCTTACATGTTTAAATTAATAACACCGTAGTGGTACCTCCACATAAAATAAACACAAGAACAACCCTCTATAAATACATTCACTTTTGCCTCAATGTTGTAAGCACATTGTCTTGTTGAGTAATACCAATCATGGTACAGTAAATATCCCTACTACTAGGGCAATTTTCTAGGCAGCAGTCGAATCAGTATGTATTTCCTAAAAATCTATAAAAGTTCATGATACTTATTATGGTTAGCCTTGTCTTTGGCGCTTTGCCAGAGCCAGAGCTGTTATGTATTCAAAGATGTGGCACTCGAAAAGAGTGTACATATAAGCAGTGGTTAATAGTGCTTTATTAAAAATGTGTGTTATCTGAGAAAAAAGACAATAACTAATCAGATCAGGCGGAGTGGCGGAAGCACCAACGAATGAAGCTACCTATCCTTAATTTTTCTCCTTTAACTACCTGGTCTTCACTCCTAGCTTTTTATCCCAGATTTTGGATATAAAATTAAAAAGTATTAAAAATAAGACGTATATGTAATGAGGTTTCACAGCTAAAATTATAAAAAGTTGTTGAATTAAATTCTCAGCATTCGATGAAAGCTAACGAGATGCCTAAGCATGTGGATCCATGACTTCAACGAATAAAGATTCGTTAGATAAATATGCATATGGTTCTGAATCGCCGACACGTTCGAAGACCTCTCCTACCACAAACGCCGGCCAGCCTTCAAGCTCGTGCAGCTCTTTTATGAGCATTGGTGCATTTTCACGGCTTATTGAGATCAACAAACCGCCTGAAGTTTCGGCAGAGTATCCCGTTTTTAAACCGTAATCAAAAACATCGTTAACTCTGAGAGCATTCGCAAAGCATGGCAAGGTGTGAATTTCAAACTTTACACACGCTTTCTGGTTGGAGGCAAGTTGGTTTGCATGGCCCAGTATTCCAAATCCAGTAACATCCGTGGCAGCATGTGCCTTGTATTTGTGCATTAGCTGAGCTGCCTTGCGATTCAACCGGACCATACTGTCAATTGAGGAGTTGTAGAGTGAGATTATTTCTTCTTTGCTAAAATTTTCCAATAATTTCTTTTCCTTTTCTTTATTATAAAGCATCACATGCGCATTAACAGCAACGCGAGTTCCCAATGGTTTTGTAAGAACAAGTACATCCCCAGGTACCGCCGATACAGGTCTACACATCAAATATCAAAAAAATAGCAGTAAAGGGAAATAGTCATATAAAACTAGCAAAGTTTTGCTTTACCCACCTTATCATCTCGCTTTCTTTGACTATACCAGTCGCAACACCACCGAGCAAGAACCATGGGTTTCTAATGGTTTGTCCTCCTGTCACAATGGTACCAGCCTCATTTGCATGATCTAGGGGTTATTTCAGAATGTCAAACACAACTTGAACGTTGTAAATATCGAATATTATTATATATACTACAAAGTTAAGTACCATGAAATCCTTGGATTATTTTTTTTAAAACAATGTCCCTTATCTCATCCTCCAACTTCTCACTAACACCCAGAATCATCAACATATTATCACATTCAGTAACTCCCATAGCATATAAATCTGAAAGGACGTTTGAGCACGTTATTTTCCCCTGTTTTTTTTTTAGCAATATTGTATTTACATTTCAAATTTTAGCATAGAAACAAAAATTTACATACAATTTCCCGCCATTAATGTCAAAAAGAATAAGTAGAGATCTTAGACTATTTTCAACTTTACCATCAAATATGGATCTTCTACTAATGGATAAAAGCAATCGGTAGTTTGCACTATTTTCAAGCCTTCATGCCTTGTATCTTTTATGCTAGAGTCAAATCCAATGTATTCGTTCTTAAAGTCGCTTAGTATTTTTTCTAATTTTTCCTGTGAAACTATTTTTTGTATCATATTATTCTCTAGATCTCTGATTCAACATGTTGAATGTACATTAACAGCTCTGAAAAAAATATTTACGTACCCTTACAACCTCATCCCTTGAGCCCTGAGTAGCTGGTTAGCCTCCACCCTTTTGGCAAACCCAGACGCTCAGGGTCAAACTCTCCCCTTTCCTATTTTTTATGTTTCACTTTTAATTTGAATTTTATTTTTTTTAGAAGCGAATATTGAGCTATTGGATTTGGAACTGTATCTTTCATACCATATAATTCTTAGTTTTTCTTGTGTATTCTCTTTCCAAGTATATTTGGTATGTCTAATAAGGATATCTTTATGTTTGTTGTATTGTCAGTTATATTATTTTAAATTGAAAAACATGAGTTTGGGGTTTGTAGATACTTTTATTCCGAAAAATGACACATTTAGCTTAGAACCAATTTACTCAGCGAGTTAGTGGCCGAATCAAATCGCCAGATTCTTGAAACAAGCTTAAATTAACATCTCCGAAACCCAACAAATGTTGGTATTTAGATCAAATCACGCCACCAGATACAGGATTTACTGATGCTAAGATAACATCACAGTTAAATATATTTCCCTAACACACAGAATGAGCAATCGATTAAGATGGATATATCCAAACTCACACTCACACTCACACTCACACTCACACTCACGCACCCACCACTTGATGTAGTAGCTACAATGCTTCGTTGACTATCTTTTAAGACGGGATTGGTACTTTTAGCCACGCAAATCAAAATCGGCACACAAAAACGATTGGACGACGTTGAATATGCTCAATTTTGCTATTTTCTCAACCTTTTGAAACGGCTTTTTCTTTTATTAATAAGGGGAGTTTTTTTTTTTGAAATAGCTACATGAGCGTTGATTGTGATTAAATTTTTTCAGGGTTTTCCTTACACAGACCATTATCAAAAATTGTATATATACCACACATATTTTTTCTGTTCACTCGCTCCCTTTTATTGAGTAAAGAGGATATTCACACAAACACAGACCCAAATAACTCAAAATGAGCGCAGATTCAAGAGCTACAAAAAAAGTTGTGGTGCTGGGCGCAGGTATAATTGGAATGACCACGGCTTTGCTCATACAGCAGCAAAGACCAAGAGAGTATTCAGTTTTAGTGGTCGCTGAGCATAGCATCAACCCGTATATGAAGTCCGCAAAGACCCCAAGCGGAAAAACTGTAGAGTATCCCGAGACTAAAATGGATTTTTCTGCACTTGAAATGACATCACCGATTGCCGGAGCACACTGGCGCTCATTGGCAAGTAATAGCGATACCTTTTTGCAGCAAACCGAGGCGCTGACCTATAAACATTTTATGAATCTAGCAATAAAACACCCGAACTCCGGTGTTAGGATTGTGGAAGGTGTAGATCTCTACCTCAATAAGAAATTGGTGGATGACAACAACTGGCATTTCAGCCTGGTCAAGGATTTTAAGGTCGTTTCTGACCTTCCTGAAGGTGTCGAATACGCGACTAACTACAAAACCTTGGTAGTAAATCCCATAATTTACATTGACTTTTGCAAACGGTGGTTCCTTATGGAAGGGGGAAAATTTGTTACTGGTGTCAGAGTAAAAGATTTGAGAGAGCTGGAAGCCATAGCAGTTAATGAGTTTATGTCAAAGGGTGACAAAAGCCCAACACCAGTAGCTCAACACTTTTCAAGCAACGAGCTTACAATCATAAACTGTGCAGGGCTAGGTGGAGAAAGTATAAATAAATCGCTGGTTAATACAAACAGCAAGTTGATGTATCCCGTGAAGGGACAGGTAGTGTTGGTATATGCACCATCCATGCAACACAAGACAATTACCAAACTTGGAGGAAAGTACATGTCGTATGTTATCCCTAGAGGCAGTGGTACTGTGATATTGGGAGGAACGCATCAACCTCACGAGTATACACCAGACTCGGACCCAATGACCACAGATAGAATTTTAGAAGAGTGTTTGAAGCTTGCACCAGAATTAGTAGAAGGCTCACCAGAGGATGATTTCAAGAGTAGACTGGAAATCCTTAAATCCAATGTTTTGGATGTCAAAGTGGGATTTAGACCTGGAAGGGTCGGTGGCGTCAATCTGAGTGTTGATAGCATGTACGGCAGATCCGGTAATACTATAAGAATTATTCACAATTATGGGCATAATGGGTACGGGTTCCAAAGCAGCTATGGTTATGCTGTTCATGCCCTCAATCTTTTGCGACAAAATAAGCTTTAAGTGTACTAATACTTGAGGTTTACCAGTTTTTAGGATACATCCAGGTTTAGATTAGTTTTCTTTAGTTAATATTATTTCAACCTGTGGAACACAAATATTCTAGTTTTTACAATCTCGTGTTGCATGCCTGAAAAAGTTATAAATGCTATTTGGTTTGAAGCCTTGTGTGGTTGGGGAGGGTTATTGTATTTCCTTGTGTAATTGTTTTTCACAATTTGGCATCAAATTAATAATTATAAACTGTAACAACACTGTTAAAAGGACTTGGTACTCGCTCCCGCTCTATCTGCCAGCATCTTTGTGTTCTGTTTACCAACTATTTTTATCTTGTTGGTTCTGTAACCCACATCCCCTCACCCTCCCCTTTTTTTCTTGCTAGGTGAACTTGTTAGATGAATACCACATAAACCCACCACCCCACCCTTTGCCCCAATTTTAGTTTAACAAAAAAAAAAGAATTTTTGCCGCTGCAGTTCATCAAATAGGCCGAACCAACAATTACGTAAATCCAACCTAAACCTCATTTGTTTGGTATGTTAACCACGGGAATTATCCAAACAATGGTAAGAATTTTGGATGAGTAGGTATTTTTTAAAATAAAACTATTGGATACGTATGATTTATCCCAACCATTTCCCTGTAGTTAAAATGTAAAAAGACTAGCCTGAATAAAGTAAACAAATCATCTTTAGCAGCGAATAAAAAGCGCAATTTTGGCAGTTTAAATATGATGCTATAATGCCCATTTAATCTTTACATCAAGTATAACCGGTAAAAAGAGAAAACCGAATTTACTCCAGCATTCAAAATTACAATTCTTTGCTGACTCTCAAACGAAATATATACCAAGGAATTCTGTTTCAAAATACGCAAGATATGAGAAAGCCCATAAACTAAGAAATCTGCTATGCAAGGGATAAAGAAATTCTTTCTGGGGGAGAAGGCCTCACAGGCTGACGAATACAGCGCAAAAGGCGGCTTAGGAATCGGCAGCGGCTTTAAGCTCAAGTCATTCAAACAGATTACCGACCCAAACGCGCTTGGTGATTTAAGACAAGTTCTTAATGAAGGTACGAGTAGAAAGCTTTTACTTTAGTGGATACTCTCTTACAAAGGCTATCTCTACATATATGCCAACATATGTGATAAGTATAATACGCTACCAATTATACAAATATCAGCCATTTATTAAAAACGAAAATTATGATAAAATACTATTGTAGGAAAAAATAGAGACAGCTCGCTTCCCAATGCAGCGGCTAACGGTGGTGCTGATAATTTCGATGATAATGCAAGCTACCACTCATTCGACTCGTGTAGTTCAGAGGAAGGGTTAGATGTTTCTGGTGGCGAAGAAAATTTGCATGGTAATGATGCTATGGCAATGCGAGGAGGGGGGAGAAAGGTGAATTTTCAAGATGATCTTGTGGGTATTAGAGCGAGAAATATGTCTACTAGTAGTGGTTTAAAGAATCAAAATATACCTGGTGAACTCCCTCCAAGTTTAAACAGACTCAAAGACAGTAAAGCGGAAAAAAGAGAAAAAGGAAAGGTGCTTTCACAAGAGGACCATGAAAAACTACGAGTAGAAAAGGCAGAAAAATATTTTCAAGCAGCCATAAAGAAACATGAAAGTGGAGACTATACGACAGCCGCCTCACTCTTTAAGAAATCGGCAGATTTGAATAATCCATTGGGGCTGTTGTTTTTTGGGTTGTGCTTAAGACATGGATGGGTATGTATTCTTACGGGTATTGTTATTTTTTATTGTTGTATTTATTTGTGGTGTTACTACCTACAGTGCATTACATATGATTTATCACGATTCTCCCAGGAGTGAAATTAATTTTAACATAGCTCATTTCTGCGTACAGCCACAAGATAATAGTTGTTTTTCTCAAAATAGGGGTGCCAACGAAATGAAAAAATGGCCTTTTTGTATTTACAAAAGGCAGGAGAATCAATAGTTCCAGAAGTCAAAAATGTGAACCCAAGTATTAGTGGTGCAGCGAAAGAAGAGCTAGCCATGGCAATATACGAATTGGGCCAAAGTTACTACCATGGATGGGGTGTACCTCAAAGTAAAAAAACCGCTGTGCACTACTTTGAGCTTGCAGCCGATTTAGGAGATGCCGACTCGCAGACAGACTTAGCTAGGTGTTATGAAAGAGGGGAAGGGGTAAAAAGAAACCTTAAGACGGCTGCACACTATTATAGACTGGCTCATGCACAAGGAGTTGAAAGTTTTGGGAATTCTTGGATTTTTAAAAAGAAATACGACTCTGATGGTTAGAATGGATCAGATCTCCGAGCTTGGCGTTGTTTTTGTTTTATTACAGCCCTTTTGGTTGGTATATATTTTTTTAAATTGTAATTTAGAAATGGGTGTTATTAATAGGTTTTTATGTATCTCAAGATAATTGCCCACACATTGTTTGGCTTGAAGGAATTAACCTTGGAAGGTGTATGTTAAGTATTCAAAATTAAACAGTATAACATCTTTGGGGATAAAGCTGGTGGGATGATAGTAAAGCTAACATTGATATCCAATCCAGTCCAAGTTGCCTCAAGAATTTCTTTTAATTCTATACATTGTGTAAATACAAAAATGGAATTTAAATACCGGATCGTCTGACAGTACAGCACAATATAGCCGTTCGTCGGTTTCTTTTGACAATTAAATAAGTTTTGTTGTAACGGTGGTTATAGCTTTTGCAGCTTCAGGGCCCATTGATTAGAGCATGGGGTACCACATGTGCTTTAACGCATTTGCTTGCAATGGTATAGACAAATCGACAAAAATAAAATAAAAACAATGTACATTCAAGATGTAGGAAGTGCTCAGATGTCAACCTGCTCCTTCCGATTTTCTAATCTGGCTCTGTTTTTTTATTTTATTTTTTTGGCAGATTACACAATTTCAATAACAGGTCCAAAGTAAGCTGGGTAGGCCAATTTCTAGCAGTAACAACAGCACATTCCAAGTTGCGACCAATTGCAGCTCTAAAAAAAAGACCCAATGCCATAGAAAAAATAAGGGTTGTTGCTCTAATTTGCTGGAATCAAAGCGTGACAAGCTGAGTTGCTGATTGGCAAAGTATCACGTGCAAATGCATATGGGGGAGGGGAGGAAAAGCAGGCCAGTGCGGAGAATGTGCTAGAGGTACAAATGAACATCATCTTGAATAGGTTATTTTGGTTGGGAGAGGAAATAACTTGAGACATACGCAAAAATGGGCACATAAATGAATGAATACGCTCGTAAATACAAGTATAGGTAGAGAATGTTGCCTCTCCTCCTCATCCAAAGCGAGACGAGAAGAGAAGAGATTAGGGTAAGGTTTTATTTGGGTAAACAAGACAAATGGTTGCAGAAACAACACATGCGCTGAATATAAAATAGCACCTTACTTTATCTATCAAGCTAGGGGTTTTTTTTTTACTAAGCCGTATCACCTTCTTAACTGCATAAAATATATTTGTAAGACCAAGAATTGCTCAGATTTTGTTCTCTTGAAGGGCGAGAACAGTATAGTTTCAAATTACTGGAATATTTTGCCAACAGCATAAAGTCAAATGTTTTAACCAAAAAAAAAGAGCTAAATTCAAATATAAAAGAACTGAGTCTGGAATTAACTCCAAAAACATAGCCTGTATAATAATAAACTGAACTGAACATTTTTTGAAAGGATTAAATTTTATATAATACACATTACGTATATATATCTTCTTTAGAACAGTATTAGTGATAGATACTATAGAATATAGTTAAATCATGGATAGACCAAAGGCAATAGAAGTTAGAGACTCTATTAACGAGGTGCTTGCCATGTTGGGCAAGGTAACCGAAACTAGAAAGGTAAGCCTAGTAGAATTGTTATACCATTGAATAAAGGGAAAATATACAGATAGACCGACGCTTACATGATATATTTGATATATGGTTTTAGAAAATTATCGTAAAACACAAGAATGATGATGCAGGAGATATATCAAGGTTGGCAGAGGATTTACTAAAAAGAGTGAAAGAGCTGGAAGGTGAGTATATTACCAATAGGGTTCTTGTTATGGTTCTCTTTTCCTTAGTAGTTTATGGAGATATAGCAGACGCATCTGTTTTAATATGTAACTCGCTGATGATAATAGTAGAAAAAGAAAAAAGCAAAAAAAACGCAGAAATAAATACAGGTGATCAAATTATAAAGAGCGTAGAGGATGGCAAACCCATCGAGCCTTTCCCTTCAAGGGTTGTATTAACCAGTAAGTTGTGGTGTTGTTAACTTTAAATGCCTGTATATTTGTGTATTTAATTTGTACTTTGGCTTATTACAGATACCATATAAAAAAACAATAATAACACACAAAATAGCATACCCGGGGCAAAGTGGAGTGAGACCCATACCGCTCAAATGGGGTGCACCTACCCCCCTAGAAAGAGGCCCGATAGTTGTATCGCGTGCTCCAGAACTCATTGGGTTAAGGAATGCAATCGGTGCGCATGGTGGGTCTTATTGCATTTACAAGGCACTGGCTGTTGCTGTGGGAGCAATCTCGCCTAATCACAAACCAGATTTTACCAACACACAGCCACTTTATACTTTTGGGCCAAACAAAACATGGTCTGATCCGGAAAAAATTGTGTCTCTAGATCCTTGGGGACACATGATTGTTTCAAGCTATGGCGACTTTTTAGAAAAGGGAGTTGACATTAAGCCGTCAATTGCAGTGACAAAGGCAAATCTCAGATTAGCTGAAATCGACGATGCAGTAAAGGCGGGAAGGTTGGTTAAGGATGGGACTATAATAACTGAAAATGGTGATATAAGAGTTTCGAAAGCAGCAATAGAACCTGTTTGGCACTTGAAGGGTGTCTCCAAAAGATTTGGAATATCTGAGAAGCTTTTGCGAAGAGCGCTTTTTGAGGATACAGGTGGAATGTATCCGGAATTGATTACACGACCTGATATGGAGGTGTTTTTGCCACCCATAGGAGGAATCACTGTTTATATTTTTGGTGATCCAGAAAAGATAAATGATGAAATTACAAAGCTTACAATCAGGGTCCACGACGAATGTAATGGTTCCGATGTTTTTGGATCTGATATCTGTACATGCAGACCATACTTGATTTATGGTATTGAAGAAGCAATAAAACAGGCTCAAGAAGGAGGAGTGGGGATGTCCATATATTTCAGAAAAGAGGGTAGGGCTCTTGGCGAGGTAACAAAATACCTTGTTTATAACGCAAGAAAGCGTCAGGATGGAGGCGACACTGCTGCCACCTATTTCCAAAGAACAGAGTGTATAGCGGGTGTGAAAGATATGCGATTCCAGGCATTGATGCCAGACGTTTTACACTGGATGGGTATCAAAAAGATTGATAGGTTTGTTAGCATGTCCAACATGAAATATGACGCGATTGTTGATTCTGGAATTTCGATCCTGGAAAGAGTGGATATTCCACCCGAAATGATTCCAAATGATTCGAATGTTGAGATTCAAGCCAAGATAGCAAGTGGATACTTTAGTTCAGCCAAACCTCCTACAACGGACGATTTGGTGAAAACAAAAGGGAGAGAGTGGGAATAGGTGGATTTTTTTATGCTTCTGATCCCACGATATTCTCGGATTTAGTCCACTTTGAGGGGTAAAATTTAGACGATGTTGAGTGTTTTTGTGAAGTATGTTCTGAAATAAAACTAAAGAATACATCCTACAACGAGCTAGAAGGACTGAGTTCAGAGATAATTGAATGTGTGCTTCAGAGTTGTTATTAGCTTTGAAATTGTTTTTCTTAAATACTAGTATTACTATAGCAGTTATAAAATTTTGGTACAATATGGATGGCGGTATACCATAGTTTTAACGATCGTTGCAGCTACTACTGCTTCCACTTGTCGAATGGCTTAAATTTAGTAACTTTCCATATTAAATATGAAATTTAAAGTGAATAAAACAGTATATGCAGATTCTAGCCCAGATTATCATGACATGAATACAAGTTGGCTCCAAACTCAACAAAGTAAATAAAAATTTTACCACGACCAGTAAAAAAAATATAAAAAAATAAATCACAAACATAAAAGATGTGCTCTAACAAATAGCGTTTTTCAGTGCTTTTCGTTACCTCTGTCTTTATTTTTTCCAATCCTCTCACTTTTATAAAGCTGAAACCCGATTTTCAACGAGAGGATAGCAAATATAAGCGAGAATAAAAGATGGGCGAAGAAATTGGCGTGCAAAAATTTAACCCCCGCGTCTACTACAACTGCAGTTGTGAAGTGAACGACAGTCAGGTAGGCAAAACCGAGGGGGGCGAAAACGATATAGTGCAATATAGAAAGAAGAAAGCGCAACACAATCCCGATCAGTTGTTTTTTTGCTACGATTGTGACGCGATAAGATGTAAAAATTGTGTGTTTTTGGAAGCAGCAGGATTTTACTGCCCTACCTGCCTATTCGAAGTACCTATGACTTCAGTACGTGCAGAAAATAATAGCTGCGGAAGAAATTGCCATTCTTGCCCAGTTTGCGACCAAATACTGGTAGTGCTGGAGGGAAGCGGTAAAAAGGATATGAACGATGTGGATGGAGATAAAAAATATTGGTTTCAGTGCGGAGTTTGCGCATGGGATTCACGGGAGATTGGATGGGAATTTTCTAAACCCACAGGAATATCAGGTAAGAGCTTTGCAATAAGGGAGTGCTTTTTTTTATTTTTTTTAAAAAGCTGAATTAGTGGTGAGATATAAACCCTTTGAAGGTTACCAAAGGCTCCAAGATGTCTAATTAATGATATAAAAAAAGTATGGATATTCGACTGTTGGGTATTGCTGTGAGTGGTACAAACAAATATACGTGTGTATTATACCTCAAGATAAATCAGTAATGGAAAAAAAATAGGACAAATCGCAGAACTTGGTATGAAAGTACAGGCCAGTGAGGAATTTGATAATTTGGTGCAGCACTTTAGTGAAATACAGAAACAATCAGAGGCTGAGCGCTCAAATATGACAAACACACTTAGAGCATATAGAGGCATTTACAATAAGGTATATGGAATAGAAAAAAATGCTGGGCTTGGAGCAGCAGACTCAAATCCTAGCGATAAGAACCTTAAAGAGTACAGTGCCAAGGTACATGTGGATGAAGATCAAGCTGTGTTGATAAAGCTTGCGCAAGCAAAGACCGGAGATGAATGTAAATGCTTTTATTGTATTATTACATGAAAGGAAAAAAAGGGCAAAAAAATATATAATACTAGTAATTGATATATTATATGCGGTATATAACACGATATGAAAAATATTTGGTATTTTAGGCATCATGCATAAAAGAGTAAAGTAAGAGAAATTTTTCTGAATATCTGAGATATCAATTTTCTATTAAAAATTTTGCTTACTATCTCTAAAGAGACTATTGATAAAAGCCATGAATATTCGGTTATACAATAGGGATAAGTATCCAAAACCCGTACATCTGGTAATGAAACCAACTAGAAGATGTAAAAAGTGTCGACATATTTTGATCAGGCCAGAAACAAAGGCACAGAGTATTAGATACAAGATCAAGCTAATGGCGGTGAACCATGTACCAAAAATCAGCATTCCAGTCGAGTTGGCACCTGGGAAGCCAATTCTACCTAGCAAGGGATTTACCACGGGCAAATACTATATCCCCATCAGAATAGCAAATCCCATGTATGTTCCAATTGATGTAGAGTTGGCGGTGTTAGATAGTGAAAAAGTAGGAGCACATGTGATTAAAACTACCGAAATAAAGGCAAGGTTCGTTCCAGATAAAGTACACATAAATGAATACAGAGAGCTTTGGGAATATGATGAGGATATGGAGGAGGATAGAGACGGGTTAGAAGGGAATCATGCTGTGGATTTTGAGACGGAATACCAGTACAAATGTCAGTATAGGTCGGGAAAAGGTTTGACTAAAGGCGGGTTAGAGGAGGGTGTACAAACTGTGATTTATAAAAGGTGCATTGAGCCACAGAAACAAGATGTTTTAAGTAGAAGTGGGAACAAAGTTTTGATCGTGTTGGAGCTTGACATACTAAAACCGAGAGCTTCAATTGGCGTTTCGGTGATGATGAAGTATCGATATAAAAAATCTGTGGAAATTGAGGACTCAAGTAGGGGAAGTGGATCCTTGATGGACACTGGAGAAGATGGACAGCAGCAGCAAAGTGAACAAATTCAAGAGCAGATAGTGCTGCAAACAGTAGAAAACTCTGTCTTTTTTGATCTTGAGTTTTAGGCATTTTGACTTTCATTTTCATTTCCCACTTTTTTTCCTGCATGGCATGCTTTTCCTTGCATAGATCATTATAAACATGTGCTCCAGGTTATGGATGACTTATTTAACGCAATTGATATACAGGCTATTGTTGGTGCATTTCGCGGAATATATTTTTCCAGGAATAGTTTAATTGTAATATTCAAGAAAGTAAAAGATAAATTGACAAATTTATGAACACAAAATAGAACAAATCGCAAAACTTGCGAGAAAAAAGGGGGGGGGAGTGTAGTTTAGCAATAAATTCAAGAATCACTGGAGTAAAGGGCCTCGTCATTCTCTGGTGCCAAATTGATATTCTTAAAGTGGGGATCCTTTGGCTTTTCAAGGGAAGTAGTAAGGTCATTAATCAGTTTTACTTGGGAGGTAATATCTGAAGTGTCGACTGAGCTGGCAGGAGTAGCTGGAAAATCATCTGAGTCGAAGAATTTGTTTTGTGCGTTCGTGGAAGAATCCGCGTCCGCATCAACAGAAAATTCAAAATCAGGATCAACCTTTGAGTAGGCTAGTTTAACAGGATGTAGATGCAGAAATTCGGCCAATTTTTCATCTTTCAATGTTACTAGTCCTAATTGTTTGAGTACAACGCCTTCAACTTTTGCCATTAGCTTGACCAAAATGCTCAAGTCGGCATAATTATCACCGTCGTCGTTGATCATTTTATTTTTAACGTGGTTGATCAGCACCGATATTTTCTTGAGTTCCAACTCCTTTTTGGCCTTATACTGTTCACGCATAACTATGTTAACATTGACAGAATCGGCAAAAACAAGCTCTTCATACTTTAAACTGTCAACTACCAGCTTGGTCACAAGTTGAATCATCGTTTTTAGTACTTGGTAGTCTTCAAGGCTACTGTTTGCTGCCACCAATGCATCTGTGCCTATCTGGAAATACCATGAGATATCGAAAAACCCTTCTATATTTTGTACATTGATATTAAGACTGCTCAGAATATCTTTAGAAATCTTGGGATCTATCCATGACAGCAACTGGAGAGCCACTTCATATGGAGTTTTAATACTTGGGTTTACCGATTTCAAATCGTTGTAGGCCCTCGTGTATTCAACAAGGATATCTACAACCAACCCGGCCATCCTTTGTTGGTTTAAGCTAGAAGAATAGCAGAATGCCGGGAAAAAGTATGATAAACACTGTAGAAACTTTGAGTTGTCTGCCTTTTCTGGGTGGAAATACAAAATACACAGATTTTTTAGTACCAAGTCTGCCTCACTGATCTTTCGTGCATATAGCAGTTTGCATAATCCCTCCGCTGAAATCCCCTGAATCTCATAACTTTCGCTTGCCAGTCCATCCATAAATATAGAAATAATTTCACCGGGTTCTAAATTAGATCCCACCACCTCTACGCCATACACAAAGCACAAATCGAACAAAGCTTTTAAGCCGTGAATTTGGAGCTCTTCAGTTCCTTGGTTACATACTGCAATTAGTAGTTCCGCATTTCCAACTGCCATCTGCTTATCAAGAAGTGCACAAAGAGCTAAGCAATCTATGCCACACTTGAGTAGTGCCGGTTCGTGTTGTGTGAGTGCTGGAGATACATATTCCTGAGTCAACGCATACACTACTGAACTCTCTGTCAACGTTTTGTAACACCTTTCTAGAAGCGCTCTTATAATATATAGTCCTTTGAGCTGCGTCAAAAGTTCCACAGATTTTTTGTCCTCCTCACCAAGTACGAGAACAGCCTCTTCTCCAGACTGCTGCACCTCGCTAATAACTTCGACAATAATTTGTGTAAAATCTGTTTCATCGACAGATAGCCTCTTAATAATGTCCACTATGTGTCCTATATGCACCTCTGATATGTCTGGTATAAGCAGCAATCTCCGCATCAATGTAAGCATTTCTCTTCTTCCAAGTTCGTCCATAAAGTCGCTTAGTTTTGCTACCAGCAATAGCTGCAGTATGATATAATCCACCTCCGCATCAGCTTCGTCAAAATTCGGTTCTCCCTCGTCCATGTTATCTCTATCCTCATTGGATCTTATTTCTAGTTGCTTATTTATACATCTTACAATATCCAAAACCTCGGGAATACGCTCATCCAACTTTGCAAATTCTTTTCTTTCTTTGAAAAACTCCAACGTATGCCTCAGCAAAAACGCCGACTCGGGCTTCAGTTCTTGCCATATGTTACCACTAAACTCTATTAACTCTGCTATCTCTGGAAACGCTCGGAGTAAGCATTTTACCGTCTCGTCTGCAATTTCGCTGTCAACAACATCTAAACCTTCAAACAGCTTGGCTAGATCATTGCCTGCACTTTTTAACCAACACCCAGCCACCATTTCTATACATGCCTGTCGTACTGCCGCGTCTCTGTCTCTTATTCCAGCCATAAGAAGATCCTCCCTCTTTTCTATTGATAGGGTCTTGTAGTCTATTTTGCTCATAATTTTGCTAAATAGATATTTGCGGTTTGTCTTGTCAACATCCCGACTTCGTTCAAGTAGATATGGGATTGTAACTTCGCTGGGCTCCAATGCCAGCATCACTACTCGGCGTACTTCTGCACTTTGCTCGTATCTGGTCAGCCTACACAGCTTTACAACCGTCTGGTTTTCTTCGTGCTCCAGTCCTATTACTAATCTACACAATGCTACTGCTGCATTTCCTCGAACCTTTGATTCTTTGTCCAAAAGTCTTTTTTCCAGTATTTCAATCAATACTTCGTATATCTCCTCGCTAAAATTCATTTAAATGTACATTATTAGAATAAATGTATATATGCGACCTTAGTCTACGGCTAAAGACTGCACTTACTCGATTTCCTTTAACAAAACTATCAACATTGACACCAATTGGCAACAACGCAGTCTGACCATTTTTTCTTTGGCCTCAAACCCTTTCATCAAATGCAACATCAATGATTCTGTAAATCTCGAGGTTAGTGTATCTGTATTTTGGACCTCTTCAATCTCTTGTGTTTTATTCTTTTTGCGGCCATTGATAAACTTTTGTTCTGTTGGTATTTTTAAAAGGTTATCATTAGTGTTAGTGTTTGCATTTGTATATTATATAAATAATTAAGCTTTAAAAGTTTAAATAATATGCATATGAATATGAGCATGAATATAGATATAGATATAGATATTTCTACAAGATAGGATAAACAAAAAAAAAGTACCTCTGTTGAAACCATATCGAATAAAGGTAAGCACAAATTTAATAATCCGATCGGCGGCTTCCGTCTTTTTCTTTATACTCAGTACAACATTCAACAATTCAATGAACTCGTCTAAGAAATAGTCCTCATGTTCGCCAACTTTTCCTACACCAAAATCTTTTCTACCTAGTTCTTGATATTTTCTCAATTCCACAGCTAATTTCTGATGTATAGAACCAGAGGTTTGAGACGCATTGAAGATTCTAATAATTTCTGTTTCGAAGCTACTGTCAACATCCATATCATCGCCGGAAATTACTTCCTGCTTGGATTTTTTGCCTTTTTTCTGAGTTTTGGTCATACTATTTGGTTATTTCGATGATTTGCTTTTTGATTTCCTCCAGAATTATAAAATTATACACACTCTTGGGTGTTGATATAATATAACGGTGAGAATTGCTCAAACCGAATAAACCTTGGTAATAGAAAGCTGTTTAAATGTTTTTATTTACTTTACAAACAAAAAATATGTTGAATCAACAAATAAACCTATCAACCCATTGGCCCAGCTTATTTACACTTATCGTTTTTGCTATTTGTTGTATGTTAAATAAATTCCCCCAATTTAATAACATCAATCTAGTAAACACCAAAGATGAGCAGCAAATGTGTCTAAATTATAACATCATTTAAAATGGTTTATCAACTGTCTTGGATATGTGATTAGCTTTTGATAATCGAACATGTTATAATTACAATATGCTTAAGCATGCTAAAACATCTTGATTACACGTTTATTGAATGTTCAGTATTATGTTTAAGCTATACAAGTAAGTAGAAATCGCATAACCATTAAACCAATGTTTAATAACTGAAGCGTTTTTTTCTGGATCATGTTTAATTCAAGTTGTAATAAAACTATCGATAATAACAATTCCATCAAAAAGAATACAAAAGGTCGTATATCAAATTATGTTGGAAAACATGATGATTATCTAAAAGTAAGACGGTCGGCATTTGCAAGGAGAGATATATACTAAAGAGAATAAGTGCGCTTTACTTGATATTGAAAATAACTACTTTAATAGTAATAAGCTCATTTATAAAAATAAATAGTAAAATGGCTCGAGACCAGAGTATATCAGAACAATCGGTGCTAGTTCAAATTCAAACATCAACATTGCTGGAAAATGCCACCACTCACAAAAACAAACTACAGAATACAAAAAAAGTACAAAAAAATACAAAAAACGGGGCTCTGCCGGGAATTGAACCCGGGACCTCTCCCACCCTAAGGGAGAATCATGCCTCTAGACCACAGAACCCAGATGCGTCAGCCGGGAGTCGAACCCGGGCCAATTGCTTGGAAGGCAACTATTCTACCGCTATACTACTAACGCACATTTTTTGTT